>CM051834.1:109945982-110178482 GCA_028451465.1 Erethizon dorsatum | reverse complement strand
GGAGGTAGGATCTTTGTGGGGCTTGTGGGGGGGGAGGGTACTGGGGACTGAACCGAGGGTCTTCACGTTGGGCCACATCTCCAGACCCCCCTCCCATTTATTTTGAGATAGGGTCTCACTAAGTCGCTAAATTGCCCAGGCTGGGTTTGAACTTGTGGCTCTCCAGGAGGCTGCTTTTTAAGAGGGGAGTAAATCATCAGAGCTCTGCCCTCAGGTATTAATACAGTTCTCGCGAGAGTGTGCTAGTTATCGCGGGAACTGCTGTGCTATAAAAACCAGCTCTTGCCCACGCTCTGAGTCCCATGCTGCACGCTCTGCTGGGTGGTGGTGCAGCTTGAAGGGTCTCACCAGATGCAGGCCCCATGGTATTGGGTTTCCCATGACAAGCTTCTCTTTATGAGTCACTCACTCTGTTGTCTTCTGTCATAGCTGCAGATAAGGGACTAAGACACCATCATCTTGTGGCAGATGGTTCCTGATCACACTCGAACCAAAGCCCTGAGCGCCAAACTCAGTTCCTCTTTTCTCCTCACCTCCTACATCCAGTCCATTAGCAAGTATTGTCAACTTGACTTTCAACAGACAGCCAGAATCTGACCCCTCTTGCCGCCCCACTGCCACCCTCTGGTCCCCTGCCTGGACGGTGGCAGCGGCTCCTCTCTGGTGTCTCTGTTTCCACTTGCCACACTTGCGCCGTGTCTGTTCCCACATGCCAGTCGCGGGGACCCTGTCAGAACCCAAGTCAGCTCCCGTGCCTTCTGCTCAGAGCCATCCTGGATGATGAGGCCCTGCAGGATGTGACCCTTTGTCCCTTCCTTGACTTCATCTCCCAGCGTTTCCCCCACTCTGCGCACACCGGCCCCCTGGCTGCTCCCCAGATGCAGTGCACACCTTCCCAGCCCAGGGCCTTTGCACATGCTCGTCCTCTGCCTAGAATGCTCCTCCTCCCAGCCTTCCCCCCACCTCGTTCAGGTGTTCGCTTAAAAGTGGCTTTCACAGTGAAATCTTCTCCAGCCACCTGCTTAGTACCTCGGCCGTCCCCCAGGCCACCCTCCTCTGCACTTGCTCTTCTGCCTGCTTCCCCACAGCATGTTTGACCTCCTAAAGATGTGTTCACTGTGTTTGTTAGGGATCGTCTGACGCTTTTGGACCACAGGGTAACATTTTCTGTTCTGTACCCGGCAACTAGGCCAGTTCCTTGCACTCGGTAAGTACCCAGGAAGGATCTGTTAAATGAGCGAAATAAATACACACTTTGGGAAAATCTGCTATAACCTGTAGGAAGCCAGAGAGCTTTCCCTTCTGCGTGACTTTTGTGTGCTTCCGCCATTGTCTAACACAACTGCAGTTACCTTATCATTAGGAGAGGAGAGAGGCCACCAAAGATATCGTTAAAACTTTTTTTTCAGTACTGGTGACTAAACTCAGGGCCTTTGCACTGAGCTACATGCATAGCTTTTTAAAATTTTTTATTTTGAGGCAAGTTCTTGCTAAGTTGCTAAATTGTCTATGCTGGCCTTGAACTTGAGAACCTCCTGCCTCAGCCTCCCAGAGTGTTGGGATCAAGGGTATGCACCACCATGCTTGACTTAAAACATTCTTTTTTGTTTAATTAAGAAGGTTTTGATTATACAAGGTGGAAAATTTCAAAGATGAGAGTAACATTTCCCTTCTTCCTCACTTCCCCTCCCAGGTGTATCCCCTGACAATATTTTGCTGTGGATCCTTCTAGAAACATTCACTATTTATTTACATGAGGGATCTGCAAGCAACAGTCCAGAAGCCACATCGGGCCCCCTGCCCATGTTTGTCAATTTCTACTGGAACAGCCCCTCCATTGCCACGTGTTGCCTGTGGCCTCTTTCACGCTACCAGGAGAAAGCTGAGTAGCTCCAACACAGACCTCATGGCGCTCGGATCTGAAACTATTTACTGTCCGTATCTTTACCCAAAGAGCTTGCTAACTCCTGATTTACATACATGGATCCGCAACTGAGAAATGTTCCGTAGAATTTCTTGTGTTGACGGAAACGGGATGATATTTGATGTGGGGAACTCTGGCTTGCTTTTCTTTCTTAGTCTTGGGGACCTCTCCAGCCTCCTGCATCTGATCTTTTCCACACCTGTGTTACAGTCCAGGCTCACTGTCTATAATCTCATGTGCACCTCGCCCTTTGGTGGGGCTGGAAGTGGTTTTCTAGTTCTTTCACCTTGACAAATGCAAAGCAGCAAACGCCCTGCTTCTGCTTCCTTATGCCTGCGAAGGCGGGGCATAAGGCTAAGGCGGGGTCCAGGAGTCTGCACAGGTAAGAGTTTAACAGGCGTTGCCAAGCCTCTCCCCATTTTCCTCCTTAGGTGGAAAATGAAAAAGAAACCAACGCAGCCAAGTATTTATTACCCAGCTGTCCGCGAGCGGCCCCACCCTGGGGAGGACACCCCGCCACTCCTGACCTCAGGACGCCCCTCGGACTCTGGGCCCTCGGCAACAGGTGACATCGCCCCCATCTGTCTCTGCTGTGTGTTGCCAAGGCTTCCAGACCCACTGTAAATGACACGATGATGAGTTTACGCACTTCCCAGGGGACTCCACAGAGAGGCAGGTGCAGGCAACAAGAGGACACCCAGGGCCACTTTGTGGCTGGCAGTTGGGATGTGGGGGCCGCCTGGGCTCTGTCATGTGGGGAAGAGGTAAGTAGATGGAGGTGGGGTCCCCTCCAACATGCTAGAAGCAGTAAACCAGAGTTCCACAATACCATGGAGAGACCCTAAAAACAGCGCCAAGTGGGAAAAGTAAGAAATAAAGAAGGCCCCTGGGCATGGTGGTGCATGCCTGGCATCCCAGCACTCAGGACGCTGAGGCAGGAGGATCGCCATGAGTTCGAGGCCAGCCTAGGCAGCATAGAGAGACCCAAGGGGTCTATGGCACAGTTTAGAAGATAAGCTCACCTTTGAAGTGAACTTAGAAGATGGAATTACCCACAGCAACACTAGATGGGTTCCAGGAGTCCGTGCACACCTGAGAAGGCACGCGGGAGGGGGGTGTGGGGCTTCACAGGGGCGGCAGAGGAGATGAGCAGGGCAGAGAATTACAGGGAAATGAGCAAGAGAGCAAAGCAGGGGCGCAGACGGATAAAGAGACAAGAGCCGCGTGTGCGCGTCCTCTGTGCCAAGACTACGGCTCAGAGCCTCATCTCTCCTCAGAAGCTGTCCCCAAACCACATCCCCAGCCACAGCCAGGCACTGTCTCTTCCCGGTTCCTGCCAACCCCTTCTGCTACTCCACAAAGCACAATTTCACTAGACGGAGATTCTGTCCCCGGTCGCCTCTCCACCCAGAGCAGGTATGTTCTGTAGGTTTTGAGACAGGGACTCACTATGGAGCCCAGGCCGGCCTTGAACTCACGGCAATCCTCCTGCCTCAGCCTCCCGAGTACTGGGATGACAGGCGTGCGCTACCACACCCGACTCAGAGCAGGTACATTCTGAGTGCAGAGAATCCAGTCCATGCCTCAATTTCCCCGATGTGTAGAAAGGGGACAGTGATATAAGTATCGGATAGCTAGAGCTGTCAGAAAGTGCATGAAACCAGGTGTGGTGACACACATCTGGAATCCCAGAACTCTGGGAGGCTGAGGCAGGAGGATCCCATGTTTGAGGCCAACCTGAACAATTTAGTGACTTACTGAGAGCCTGTCTCAAAAAATAATATTAAAAAAAAATTTAAAAGGTGGGGTCAGGGATGTAGCTCAGTGCAAAGGCCCTTGGTTCAATCCCCAGTACTGGGGAAAAAAAATCAACTCATGTCCTGTTGTATGTGTAGAATTTTAAGCACATGGCAAGCAGTCAATAAATGTCAGTGGTTAGTAATGTTATTAACACCATAACTACTAGTGAGATTGGTCTGGGGCATTGGGAAAGGCCCCACCCCAGTCCCCTGCCTCTAGACAGCTTTCCCTGAGTGCCCCCTGGGGCCCCCAGGTGTGGGCAGCCCGCTCACCTGTTGGCTCCTCCACTGGGCCAAGGACTCCTCGAGGGCCAGGACCAGGGTCGCTTTGCCTCAGGTTCCTCAGAGCCTGGCGTAGGGCTGATGTCCCTCGGCCTCCTGAAGCGTCTGCCCATCTGCGTGGAATGCAGGCGGGAGCGCACATAAGGGCCGGTGGATCATTAACAAGTATATGGCAGGCTGTGTACGGTGATACCTGCCCCAGGGCGTGCACCTGTACCTCCCCCTGCAGCCTGGGCGCATGCGCATGGGTCCCTTGGAGTCTGATGTAGTAGATGGACAGATCTACTGCCTTTGAATAGTCTCCCGTTCAGTCAATCACTGCGCTGTCATCTCCATCCCGGTAGCTTTGGCCTTCTCAGAATATTATGTACACAAGTACAACCATATAGAATGTAGTCTTCTGAGTCCGGATTCCCTTACTCAGCCTGGTGCCTTTGAGGTGCTCCATGTTACTGTCAATATCAGTAGGTGCTGCTTTTTCATTGCTGAGTAATATTCCATTATACAAAAGTAGGACAGTTTCTTTATCCATCCTCTACCTGGAGGACATTTGACATGTATCCAGCCTCGGGTGTGGCCATAATGAATATAGAATAATGTTTTCATATGCATAAAATTCATGCATATTATTTATCATAATGAGCTATCACTACACAGTCACCCAAATGGCTGAAATAAACAATATCGACAACAGTAAGTGTGGGTGAGGATGTAGAGCTACTGAACTCTCATATATGCTGGGGGGATGTAAAATGGTATAGTCAGTTGGGTGTGGTGGCATACAACTGTGATCCCAGAACTTGGTAGGCTGAGGCAGGAGGATCATGGCACATTCAAGGCCAGCCTGGACTACATAATGAGTTCAAAGTCAGCTTGGACTACACAGTGAGACCCTGTCCCAAAAAATCTAAATTAAATTAAATTAAATTAAAAATTAAATGGTACAGTCACTGCAGTGGGCAGAATAATGAACATGAAGCCTGAGAATGGGCTTACGTGGGGAGTGTTCCTTGCAGATGTAAGAAGGGGGTCAAAGTGGGCCCATTATTCTGATTATCCAGGGTGCTCAAAGTCATCACAGGGTTCTTAGAGGAGTCAGAGAAAAACCAGGTGCAGTGGTGCATGCCTGTCATCCCAGCACTCTGGGAGGCTGAGGCAGGAGGATTGCAAGTTGGAGCCCAGCCTGAGCAATTTAGTGACTTAGTGAGACCCTGTCTCAAAATAAACAAGTAGAAAAGTGCTGGAGGTGTAGCTCAGTGTGAAGGCCTTGGGTTCAATCCAGTACTAAGAGAAGGAAAAAATCAGGCAAATTTGCATCAGGACGAGACCAGGGTCGCAGTGGTGCGACACAGACCTCCAGCCACCACACTGCCGGCCTGGAAAGGGGGAGCGGGGTGCCACTGGAAGCCAGAGAGGGCGCTGCCCAGCCGGTGACCCCATCCCGCAACCCGCCCCGCCCCGCCCCTGCCCTCCGGAAGTGCATGGCAGTAAATCTGTGTCCTGTGAAGTCACGGGCGGTGGAACTTGCCACAGCAGCAGAGGGGAGGGACCCTGGCCGGCACCAAGGGAAGCAGCTGCAGCGCCTCTGCAGAGCGGCCCCGCTGACAGTGGAAGACACGGATTCTCTCGTGATTCTGGAGGCCAAAGGAGGCTGAGACCAAGGTGTCAATAGGCTGGGCCTCCTGAGGTGCCCTCCTTGGGCTGCGGATGAGTCACCTCCCTGTGTCCCCACGTGGTCACCCCCCAGGTGCCTATGTCCTCCTAACCAGGCCCCGGTGGGGAGGGATCAGGGCTGGTCACTCACCCTCCTGTAAACTCGCTCTGAGGGACCCCGTTTCCAAGTGTGGTGGCTCCTGGTCACTCGAGGTAAGAAACGTTCCTTTCCCGCCCCTCCCTCCATCTCTTGATCCCCTTCCCCTTTGAGAAAGATCTATCTCGCTACTCCCTACTATCTGTCTTTTATTTTGCTCTTTATTTACAGTTTGAGTTTCTCACATCAGAGAAGCCATGTGATATTCAAGCTTGTGTGTCTGATTTATTTCACTTAACATTGTGGTCTCAAGGTGCATCCATTTTCCTACAATGACTCAAACTTGTCCTTCTTTATGGCACAGTAGTACTCCACTGTGTGTAAATGCCACATTTTCTTTTTTTTTTTTTTTTGTGGGTACCGGGGGGTCAACCTCAGGACCTCGCGCGCCAACAGGCACCCGTGCCGCTGAGCGATATCACCGGCCCCTTTTTTGTATGTGGGATCCGGGAGTCGAACTCGGGCCCTCACGCTTGCAAGGCAGGCGCTTAAGCCGCTGAGCCATCTCACCGGCCCCACATTTTCTTTATCCATTCATCTGTTGATAGACACACAGGCTGCTTCCAAGATTTAGCTGTTATGGGTTGTGCTACTATACATATGGGTGAGCGTGGGTCACTGTAATATGATGTCTTTAACTCTTTTGCATCTACGGTACTTTCTACAGAGTCCCATGAAGTCCACGTCCTCAAGAGTGCTCATGTTCCTGCTGTGGACCTTGCCATCCGCCATGCTGATAAAATGTCTTTGCGGGTTTCGGAATTCTGCCACTGGGGTCACTTCCGAATGGGAGTTTTTCCGTGTTTCTATCCACTCCCCCCGTTCCTCTGGTCTTGCCTTTCTGGGTTGTCTCCTGTGTCCCCTCAGCTCGGTCCCAGCGTGGGTTTGGGGCTCTCGCCCCACAGTGGCACTTGGGTCCCAGCCTGCATCGAGCAGCCACACCGCAGCTTGGGGCGCAGCTGGGTCTGGTCCACTTTTCCTACCCAGCCCACAAGCTCGGGCCCAGGACAGGCCGCGCGGGAGAGGAGTCACCCAGGCTGCTTCCAACATTCAGCGATCACCGACTGTGTGGCTGTAAGCTGACAGGGCCTCGGGCGTGCCTGGAGGGACTGAGACTGCCCGGCCACTGTGGAGAAACAGGTGGCCATTTGTCAAAAATGGAGCGAAGAGTCACAGTATGATCCCACATATCCCCAAAATAGTCGACAGTGGGGACTGAGCAGATATTTTCACCTCCACATTCATAAACAGCCTTATTCTTAAATGGCCAAAAGGTGGAAGTAGCCTGGATAGCCACCGAGAGATGGACGGATAAACCACACGTGGTCTGGGCCTGCAGTAGAATATTACTCAGCCTTAAAAAGGGAGAAAATTCTGACCTACGCTACAGTGCCAATGAACCAAGGACATTATGCTAAGTGAGCTACACTATTACCCCCCACCCCCACCCCTGTGAAGTTGCAGTTCAGAGTTCGTGGCCTCAGTCATTCACGGATTTTTCCTTAGAACCTAATAGCTGTTCAGGGAAATGCCACAAAAATTTCGCCGAAACTGCAAATAACCTCTGCAATTTTTTTTTTTGATGGGAGGTTTGCAAGTAGCGAATCCGAGAGCCTTATTCAGTTGTCCTTGTTGCTGATTGGCTGCTGCCTGGTAACCCATGTCGGGCAGGTGCACCGGCATTGCTGCCTCATAACAGGGTTCTGTACTGCATTCTTAAAGCCCTAAGACCTCTAAGATGCCGCCAAAACGCCGTGCACCTTCTAAGGCTTCCGCGAGGTCCCTGGAAGCCAGACTCCTGGAGATGGGGGCGGCTGCTTCCTGAGGCCCGAAGTGGGGCGGGAGGTGGCTGCTCTGGGGGCCCAGCTTCAGCTGCGCAAGGGGAGAAGGGATCTGGACACGGTGGAGGTGGTGGCCGCCTAGCAATGTGAGTGCTGAGTGCTGCAGAACTGTACACCCAAAATGGTTAAAATGGCAAGTTTCACAATATGTAACCACGATAAAAACAATAAAGCAAGCTAGCTATTCTGTTAAATTACATTTTATCTTGTTACGTATATATGTACGCACATGGCTCTATATATCTTCACTGCAACAAAAAATTTAGAACGTAGTTTTGTGTGTTTATTATAAAATAACCACAACGCTGGCCCAATTTAAATATTATTATTTAGGTGTTTTTTGTTTTTGTTTTTGTTTTTGTTTTTTTGAGACAGGGTCTTGCTATATTGTTCAGGCTGGCCTGGAACTCATGGTGATCCTCCTGTCTGTCTCAAAAATCCAAAAACTACAACATAAAAACAAAAAACTGCTGTGCCGAATTTCACAATGCACGTGCCTCGTCGTTTATGGTAATCAGCCCAGCGCTGGTGGCTTCATGGACCTTTAAGTCATCTCTTGCTACTGGACACACAGAAGTGAAAACAGAAACGGCATGTGAAGGGGCCTCTGCGACCTCAGGCCAGTTCTCTCCCCGGGGCGACACTAGAGAGGAGTCCTGCTGGTGTCAGGGTGTCTGCTTTGTCCCCTTAGTGTGTCGCAGAGCGCTTCCAGCACATGGGGAATGGGGAGGAAAGAGCCCATGAGCCTCTTCTCCCGGGGACCTGCATCTGGGACCTTCGCGGTGCTCCCTGTGTGGGGGCAGAGCTACTGGCATTTAGGTGGCAGAGGCCAAGGTGCCACCAGCAGCCTCCCACTGCCATGACCCCCCCCCACAGCAAAGTGCCAGGGACTCTGGGGTCCCAGCTCGTGAATCTGAGGACGGCCATGCACTGCAGGCCCAATTGTGTCACCACACACTGTTCACTTGAGCTCCAGATTTGTCTATGGTTCCAGTTTATGTTTTGGTTTTTTGTTTTTGTGAGACAGGGTCTCACTCTGTAGCCCAGGCTGGGCTCAAGTTCACAGTGATTCTCCTGCCTCAGCCTCCCAAGTGCTGGCATTCCAGATGTGTGCCTCCACGCCTCGCTACCTCTCCACTACTTGCATTTCCTCCTCGTGGTGTGTCTGTTCAGATATATTGCCCATATTTTTGTTGGGTTGTTTGTCTTTTTATAACTGAGCTCCAAGAGAAATGCGTGCCTTTTTTATTTGACAATAACTGTCAAAACTGTCCCTGACATTACATTCACTTCATTCATACAGAAATTTCCCAATTTCCTCTCGTTTTGGACTTCTTTCCCTCTCATCTCTCCGGGCTGCCTGCCCTGCTACCTCTGTAGACTTCAAGGGTTTGTACCTTTGGGTGGAAGAAGGAAAAGTTTTCCCTTCCTGGGGAGCAGGCTTAGCTCTAGAATCCCACTAATGGGTAACCACTTATCATGTGAGGCTGCTTAAACTTAAATGAATTAAAATTAAATCAAATTAAATTGGTGTAATCCCAACACTTGGGAGGCAGAGGCAGGAGGATCATAAGCTCAAGTCCTACCTTGGCAACTTAGTAAGATCCTTTCTCAGAATAAAAAATAAAAATGGGCTGGGAGTGGAGCCCCATGCAAAGGCCTTGGATTCAAATTCAGTGCCATCTCCAATACTAGAGAGGGAGAGAGACAGACAGAGAAAGAGGAAAATTAAAGATGGAAATTTCAGTTGCTCCATCTCATTGGCCACATTTAAGTGACCACCGCTGCATGAGGCTGGTGGCTGGCATCTCGGTTGCCCCCTTTCCGGCCTCGTGGAAAGTTCTAGAAGTTCCCAGGGGAACCAACCTGCCCCTTGCGGTCAGGCCTTTCCTGAGGCGGCACAAGTCTATTATTATGCTAAACATTTGTCTTCATACTGAGGGTGAGGAAAAGAAAAAAATCAAAGAGAGGAGAGAATGGGGGAAAAAGTCCATCCAACCACGATAATAATAATCATCTGGCAGGCTGTAAGTACTCATTACATTTTTTAAAAAATACATAACTACCTCTAATGAGCATTTACTGAGTGCCAGGTACTTTGTTGACTACAGTATCTGACATATCTTTATTTCAGAGAGACAGGGAGCAGGAGGGAAGGTTTCTCATCCAAGCTCCCCTTTTGTGAACAGCATGGTAGTGGGGGGGGTCACCTCCCACTTCAACACCTCTTGGGCCGGCCATTGGGAGAGATCTCGGAAGTGTGCCAGGCCTCTGGTATTAGAAGTGTTCTCTGTCAACTCTACAGTAGCACAGTTCCCTTTAAGCAGGACTCTCTTCCTCCTCTCTGTGATGGACTCCTACTTGAACTTCAACACCCTCTTCCAAGAAGCCTCTTGACACCTTCAGGAAGCCCAGTGCACACCCTGTGCTGAACCCCTGTATTTTCTACCTGTCATTCTTCCTTGTGATGGTGTGACCATCTAGAGGGGAAAATTTCACTCATCTTTGTCACTACATATTGGATAGAGCCTAGCATATCATAGGTACATGTGCTGGAAAAGAGTTGGTCAAAGCTTACATCGGATGAACTCTGTGTGCGGAATACTAAGTTTACATAGGAGAAACTGGAAAGACAGTGTCGTGAACAAATGATCAAGGTTGGTATCACCAGGAACGGCACCTTCCAACCCCAGGGCTCCAGGGCTGAGGAGGACAGGATGTCACCTCCTCAAGTTTCCACAGCCTGAATCTAACCCTAAAGAGGACACCAGGCAAACCAACTGAAGGTCATTCTGCAGGCTAAATGGCCCGTGCTTCTCAAGAGAGTCAAGGTCACAAAGGTCAAAGAAAGACTGAGGAGCTGTCACAGTCAGAGAACACCAGGGAGCCGAGTCTCTAACAGCAGAGTGGATCCTGGAGCAGAGGACGTGAGGCGCGGTATTGGTGGACATTGAAAAAGTCTGTAGATCAGTTCACAGGAAAGTGACAAGGTTAATTCATAGCTTTGTGTTTTTTCCCCCTAGTACTAGGGCTTGAACCTAAGGCCTTTGTACTGACTGAGCTACATCCCCAGCCCTGCCCCCCTTTCTTTGTGAGACTGGGTCTTGCTAAGTCATCAAGTTGCTAGCCTGGGCTCAAATTTGCAATCCTCCTGCCTCAGCCTCCCAGAGTTCTGGGATTACAGATGTGTACCACCATACCCAGCTGATGTTGATGATATTTAAAGTGTGGACATTGAAGAAGCTTGGGTGAAGGGTCTATGGGAATTCTTTGCATAATTTTTGCCGCTGTCTCATGAGGTCTGAAATGATTTCAAAGGAGAAAGTTATAAGAAAATGATTCACTTGTGGAGAAAACTTCAATCCCTCTCAGATCAGCAGATTCCGACTCTGCAGGGTTGGGGCGGGCTGTTGTTTCTTCTCATGACCACGTCTTGAGCATCAAGGACGGAGCTATTTGCACTGGAGCAGGCCTGGAAATCACCTGGAGCCGTTGGTAAGTGACAGACTGCTGGACTCCACCCTCAGCCTCCCTCTAGGAAGCCTCCCCAAGGAGAACCTGACTCCTCAGTTCTTCCACCTCTGTGATCAGTCCCCTACATTCCGTTTCCTCCTGTTGAAAGACCTTGAGTGGTTTTGCTTTCCCTGAATAGATCTGGACACATCTGGAAAGGAGAAGGGGAGAAGGCATGGGTTACATATCCTTGGGATACACCATCCTGTAACACTGTATGCCACAGCCCATGAAATAAAACCGCATTTGCAGAAGCCCCAGGGTTTCCTGCCTACATCCAGGCTGTTCCAATCCCCCCTTCCACTTGAAGTTTACCTATCAGTTGCCTGAGGCTGCCGTAACCAGATACCATACACTAGCTGGCTTAAATACGATAAATTTCTTGTCTCACAGTTATAGAGGCTAGAAGGTTGAAATCAAAGTGCAACTGGGCTAGTTTCTACCAAGGGCTATGAGAAAGAATTTGTTCCGGGCTTCTCTCCTAGCTCCTTATAGCCTCAGAAATTCCTTGGCTTGTGTGTCTGCTCATCGTCCCTCTGTATGTGTCTGTGTCCAAATTTGTCCCTTTTAATAAGAACAATTGAGCCGGGTGTGGTGGTGCATGCCTGTAATCTCAGCACGCAGGAGGCTGAGGCAGGAGCACCACTCAAAGTTTGAGGCCAGCCTGGGCTACATAGTGACATAATGAGTTCAAAGCCAGCCTGAACTACAGGAAGAGACTCTGTCTCAAAAAAACAAACAAATAAACAAACAAAACCAAAAAACAGGGGCCGGTGAGATGGCTCAGCGGCGTACGCGCCTGCCTGGCAAGTGCGAGGGCTCGAGTTTGACTCCCGGATCCCACATACAATAAAAGGGCCGGTGATATCACTCAGCAGCATGGGCGCCTGCCGGTGCGCAAGGTCCTGAGGTCAACCCCTGGTACCCACACACACACACACACACAAAAAAAAAAAAAAAAAAAAAAACAGAAAGAACACCAGTCATGTTGCATTCTGATTCCCCCATCTTAGAATTGATCACCTATGGAGGGCCTATTTCCAAATAAGATTGCATCACAGTACCAGGGATTAGGATTTCAGTATCTTTTGGGGGGGCATCATTCAACCTCATTAATACCATCTGTCAAGGCTCAACTCCTGATTCCTCCTTAAAGTGTCTCTTATTGCTGGGGCCTTGCTAATCTGTTCACTGAATCTCCATAGCCTCCTCCTCTAGACCAGATTACTCAGAGTTCTGTCTAGGTATTTTTGTCTATATTTTGTAATTGTCCTAGGATATGAGCATGCTGAGGACAGACCCAATGTCTTAGACACTCTCTCTCTCTCTTTGTTCCCACAGTGCTTTGGTACAAAGAAAGTGCCATGTTTTCAGAATTACTTAATGAATTCATTCATCATTTATTGAGCACCTACTAAGAACAAGCCCTGTGCTGGTCCTCAGGGACACAGTAGAGTGGACAGGTCAGATAACACCCTCTGTCCTCATGGATTTTACAACCCAGTGAGGAGAGAAAGACAATAAGCAAGATGAGTAAGTCAGGTGGTGACACATACTATATTTGGCTGCCATAAAATAATGCCACAAACTGGGTGGCTTAGAACAACAGAAATTTATTGCCTCAGAGTTCTGGATGCTGAAGTCTGACATGAAGGTGTCAGCAGGGCCACGCTCCCTCTGAGACCTGTAGGAGAGAATGCCTGTTGCCTCTTCCAGCTTCTGGAATGACAATGTGATGGTTATTGTCACACCATAGCTTGTAGCAACACCACTCCAATCTCTGCCTTCTCTGTCACCCGGCCTTGTCCCCGTGTGTCTGTGCCCTCATGTGACATTCTCTTTTAAATAAAGCCTTTTAAATAAAGGCTCCAGTTGTACTAGATTCAGGGCCCACCCCACTCCAGTATGACCTCATTTTAACTAATTACATCTTCAGTGACCCTATTTCCAAATAAGGCAGGAACAAAATCAAAGTAACCAAGTCTACACTTTCTAAAGAGAGACGTGAGGTTGTGCACGTTTCCCTTCACACCTGCTGAAGGCTAAACCACAGGCTGTCCCAGCAGACTTGGATAAACAACTGAAGTTGGCGACACCACCTTCAACACCTCTCAGCCTGGAGTAGCCCCCTTACCTAACCCATCAAAATTGCTTCGATAAAAACAGCCTTTCTGTAGAAATCCCCTATTAAAAAGCAAATAAGGGCCGGTGAGATAGCTCAGTGGCATAAGCACCTGCCTGGCAAGCACGAGGTCCTGAGTTCGACTGCTGGTACCCACATACGGAAAAAAAAAAAGGCTGGTGATATTGCTCAGCGGCATGGGCACCTGCTGGCACACGAGGTCCTGAGTTCAACCCCCGGTATCCACAAAAAAAAAAAAAAAAAGCAAACAAACAAAACACCTCTCCTGAGCTGGCTTTGTGGGAGACCATTCAGCGCTGCCCTGACTAATGTCCCTGACCTACAATTCCTTTTTTCTTCTGTCCTGGGGATTGAACCCAGGGCCATCTCACTGAGCTACATACCCGGCCTAAAGTTAGGATGTCAACACTTTTTTGGAGGACGCACAATTCACCCACTTACACGCATGAAAGTAAAACCTGAAGGGGAGGAGAGGGCCAGGAAATGGTAGGATGGAGGGCTGCTCCTCTCCATCAGGTGGCCTGGGAAGGCCCCTCTGTGCAGGGGACACATGAATCACAGCTCCAGTGAGGCTCCTTAACGATGCCTTTCTAGGAGTGACAAACATGGATTTCATTGCCAGTGATTCAGGACACTTCCCTGGGTGTGGCAGAGGTATTTAAATTGTTTATTTTCCCTGTTCATTTCCTGGTTTGAAAGTGGTGAGATTAAGCAGGAGTCATTGAGGCGTAGTTCTCCTGAGAACCCAAGAATGTTTGAGAATGTTTCCGCCATGTCCAATTCACTAAATCACCGGCCCTGAGCAGCCCCAACAGCTGAGAGGCCGAGAAGCCACCCAAGCCCAGCTCTGGGGAAGGTGGGGGCCTCTGCCAGCGCTCAGATGGTCACAGCCAACACCCTGCACCTTGATTTAGAATCCAATGTGCACACAAAAAGGAGCCTAGTCACAACGTGCAGACCATCCAATTCCCACGCCCTGAGCCTCCGGGGAGGCCAGAAGCCAACCCAAATGGCAAAACATCCTCCTCTCTCAAGGATCACTGCGATCCTGACTTCTGATATCATAGATTAGTTCTTCCTGGTCTCATTACACCGTCTGCACCCTCCGGTCTAACCTCTTTCACTTAGGACAGCTTCCACCGTGATGGTTTATCTCACTGCTTTACAGCAGGCCAGTGAACCACAGCCTGGGGGCCAGACTCGCCTGCTACCTATTTGTGGGAATAAAGTTTTATTGGAACACAGGCTGCCCATCCATTCACTGTGTCTATGGATTACATGCCATAATGGTGGCAGAGGCCACATGGCCCAGAAAGATGAAAATATTTACTGTCTGGCGCTTAGCAGAAAAAGTCTGTCCGGCCTTGCTGGATGGCATTCCATTCTGCAAATATGATACCATCATTTGTCCCTTCAACAATGGGTATTTTCACAGTTTGGGTTATTTTATCATGGACTTCAAACATTCTCTATAGGGTTGCCAAACTCTTTCTGTAAAGCACCAGGTAGTAAATATTTTAGACTAGGAGGTTACATAAAATCTTGGTCACATAGTATTTTTTTTTTTTTTACAACCCTTCAAAAGTAGAAAAACCACTCTAGCCAGCCATGGTGGTGCATGCCTGTAATCCCAGCACTCAGGAAGCTGAGACAGGAGGATCACAGCAACTTTGAAGCCAGCCTAGGCTACATAGTGAGGTCAAGGCCAGCCTGAACTACACAGTGAGTGCCTCAAAAAAAAAAAAATGTATAGAAACCACTCTTGTCTGCACCACGTAACTACAGGATGCAAGCAGATTTGCCTCAGGAGCAGTTGGCTGAGCCTCACTTTAGTACGTGGGGTTTAGTGCACACGCATGTGCTATGGTTGGGTCTAACAATGTCCACTTTTTATAGTAAATGTTTTGTCATACCCTTTACTCTACTGAATGAAATTTATGGGAATACGGCCCAACTACACACATAATTTTTTTAAATTAACTGCGAAATAAAGGAGAAATACATAATTTATAAGAAAATATGAATTTCAATGTCTAAATGTTGATAAATTGTGATAAACTATTCACAAATATTTAGTTTTTTCCCCCTCTGAACACATGTTGCACTTCCTGCCACGTGACTTGAGTGGGCCAATGAAATAAGGGTGGAAATCTGTGTCATTTCTGGGAATAAGTAAGCAATCATTTCCTTTCCTCTGCTCAATAATTAGCAGCAAGACTCATGAGATGTTTCATCTACCTGGGTGTCACCGGTGAGACTGTGAGGTGACTATGAGGTGCTGTGGTGGGGCCCTCCGCTGGCTGTGGGCATTAGCATGAGAAAGAAGCCTTTCTTTGTGTTTGATGTCGCTGGGACCTGGGTATGTTTGTTACTCAGCCCAACTCACCTCATTCTGACTGCCGTAGCCCGATCGTGGTCAGATCAGTGATTCTCACTGTCGTGACCCTCAGGGAGAACTTGGCAAGGTCTGAAGGTGACTGCGATTGTTGTGATGGTGCGAAGCTCTACTGGCACCTAAAGGGCAGAAGCCAGCAATGCTGCGCAATGTCCCACAGTACACAGGACAGCGGCTCACTAGGAAGACTCAGCCGACCCCAGGAGGCACGAGGGCCAAGGCTGAGAAACTGCCCCAGAGCCTCACTCCTGATGCATCAGCAACTTCACAAGCTTGGCAGAAATGTGCAATCTCAGGCCCCACCCCGACCTCGCAAATCACTGCTGCCTCTGAGCCACATTCCCAGGGAATCTGTGTGCACATTAAAGCGTGAGAATCACTTACCTAGATCGTGAAGCTGCCAGAGTTTGCACGGTTGATACAATTGTCACAAAAGTGATAGCTACAAGCCAGCCTGACTTGGGGACTTAGGTGATCAACCGCAATACCACGCAGCAGGCTTGGGGGGCAGGGCTGGGAGCGTCTCTGAATGGTGGTCAGCTTCCCCCATCCCCCAGATTGGGGATTGAACCTTGGGCCTGCGGCCTGAGCTACATCCCCAGCCCTTTTAACTTTGAACAGAGTTGCTGCGTTGGTAAATTGCCCAGGCTGGGCTCGAATTTACAATCCTCCTTCCTCAGCCTCCCAGCGTGCAGGGATTACAGGCGTGCACCACCGCACCCCTCTGGCGGTCAGCTCTTGATGAGGGCCCCGCAGGGGGACGCGATCTTCTCTCAACGCAGCAGCTGCACCCGGAACAATCAATAGAAACTCAGAGCAATAAGTACTCTGTGTTATGCGCAAAACATTCTTTTATTCTGTGGATTTGTCTACTTTCAAATCGTGGTGTAACCCACACAGTCAAGTCTGTAACTCTGAAGTGTGCAGAATAAGGCATTAAAGTGAGCACACCCCTGGGGCCACCACCCAGACCAAGACGCGTGACGCGCCCAGCCCCTCGGAAGGTCCGGGCAACACTCCCGCCCGCCCTCCGGAAGCACCACCCAGCTGCCTGAGCACCACAGGCCCGCGGTCCATTTCTAGACCTGCAAGCACGGGGACAGGGACAATGCGCCCGGTGCTGCGTTGCGACTGGCTGCTTTCGTTCTGCAAAACACCTTCGAGATTCACTCACCATGTCGCGTGTCTCCGGGGCTCATCCTATGGGACCACCGAATATTCTGCCTCACAGAGCTGCCCAGCATATGTAGCCATTCGCCTGTCAGTGCGCATTTGCCTTGTTTCCAGTTACGACTACCATGCATGCGGCTGCTACAAAGATTCTTTTCCCTCTGTTGGTCGTTTCCATTCGACCCAGCTATTCCCCTTCTAGGTATCATCTTGAAAGAGTTAAAGACACCGTATCACAGTGATCCACGCACACCCATGTTTATAGCAGCACAACTCATAATAGCCAGAACTTGGAAGCAGCTTATGCATCTATCAACTGATAAAGGGATAAGGAAAATGTGGTATTTATACACAGTGAAGTACTACTCTGCCATAAAGAAGGATAAACCTGAGTCATTTGTAGGAAAATGGATGCACCTTGAGACCATAATGCTTAGTGAAATAAATCAGACACACAAGCTTAAATATCATATGGTTTCTTACATGAGAAACACAAATTATAAATAATTTAAAGAGCAAAATAAAAGACACATCACCGGAAACAGGGAGGTAAGATTTTTGCAAATGGGAAGGGGATCTAGGGATGGAGGAAGAAAGAGGGGAGGGAAGGGGAAGTAAAGAGGATTAAGATGGGACATATACACATACTGACTCCCCAAGATGATTCATTGTGTATTATAGACAAGTACTAAATAATAAACAAGCAAACAAACAAATAAATAAAAGACTCTGGCAAAGTCGTTTTGTGAACATAAGGTTTCATCTCTCAGGGCCCATCCTAGGAGTGACATCGTGGGCGGTTGGAGAAGTACATGCTTCTCTTTACAAGAAACTGCCACGTTATGTTCAAAGCAGCTGCGCTACAGGCCACCCTCTGCTGCAGTGGGCATCCCCTTGCTCCCCATCCTTGTCAACACTTGGAATTGGCGGTGGTTTTTCTTGTAGCCATTCCGAAAGAAATGATAGTTTATCAACTGCATAAAAGCTGTATGGGAATTTGAAGTCACCCCGATCACTGTTAAACCTAGCGTCATCTCCTCAGAGTGACTTCCCAAGTGGCACACTTGACTGTCATTTCTAACAACCAAGATCTAGCCAGGCATCATGGCGAGCACCTGCAGTCACAGAATTCTGGGAGGCTGAGGCGGGAGGATCACAAGCCAAACCTAGCCTCAGCAACTCAATGACTGAGAACCTGTGTGAAAATAAAAAAACAAAAATGGATTGGTGTGTGGCTCAGAATCTTGGGTTCAATCCCCAGGTCTCAAAAGAAAGAAAGAAAAAAGCCAAATCCTGCAACTCAAAACCACACCTAAGGCCTCACTGCGTCAACCATTTACTGTGTACTTTGTAGATGGCTTTTTTTTTTTTTTGGAGGTTGAGATCATGACCTCCTGTCTCAGAGGACAGATGGTAATTAGCTTCCAAGCACTGCATGACGCTGTAAGCCTTTTTACTTTTCTTTCTTAATCAGCGCTGTGCCATGAAATTCCAGGCAGAGCACTGTTAGTGAAGAAGGTCCACAACTTTCCCAGAGGCTGCACAGGTGTAGGCGATAGAAGTGTCCCTCCCAACAGACACCCGAGCCTGTTCCTACAGGTAAACCGTCCCTTGTAAAGACTCCCATGATATTTGTAGGCTTACAAAGCCTATAAAAAATAAATAGTTGTTTCTCTTCAATTTTTTTTTTTTTTGAACAGGGTCTTGCTATGTAGCCCAGGCTGGTCTCAAACTCACAGCCATTCTCCCTTCAGCCACCACACCCAGCCTTCGTTTTCAGTTCTAACACAGAGGTTGGCAAACTGTGGTCCATGGGCAGCTGCCTGTTTTATTAAACAAAGCTTCGCTGGAGACAGGTGGTGGCACATCCCTGTAATCCCAGCACCCTGGGAGGCTGAGGCAGGAGGATCACAAGTTTGAGCCCAGCCTGGGCAGCTTAGCGACTTAGTGAGACCCTGTCTCAAAGTAAAAAATAAAAAGGGCTGAGGATGTAGCTCAGTGCAAAGGTCCTGGGTTCAATCCCCAGTACCACAATCAATCAATATTAAAAAAATAAAATAAAATTCAGTTGGAACTCATCTGCAGCCTTACATTTACATGCAGTCGACTGCACCTGCAGTACAAGAACAGCGCGGGGTCGTGGACACAGACACTCTGTGGTGTGCGAAGCCGAAATATTTACTCTCTGAGACCAAAACTAAAGCCTTTGCCCAAGGTCGCATTTTGGGAGAGTCTGTTGCTCCCAAACAAAGATTGAGGTAGGGCTAGGGAGTAAGTCAGGGGAAAGGGTCAGGGACAGAGAGACAGACCCAGAGAGAGGGGACAGACAAAAAGCAAAACCAAATGATCCTGAGTCTGCGGAACACGTGGGACAGCAGAGATTGGCTGTGACAGCTGCTGTCCCACCCCAGGGCAGGCTCAGGCGGTGGGTGGCACCTGTAGGACCCCGGGCAGCCCCAGCCCCATTCTCCAGGGTCTAAGCAGGCGGGTGACAAGACACAAGCAGCTGGGCGTGGGACTGCGTCACCTGTGGCTGTATCTCTGAGCTGGGGACCCGGCTGTCTAGCGAGAGGCCGTGGGTGTTTAGGGACACCTGGGCTGTCTCCAGCTGGGGCTCACGGCCAGGGCTGCAGCTGTGCACACACGTGTCATGTGTCCCGGTGACCAGTCACCCGTTTCTCATGCACAGAGGACTTCTGTGCCTTCAGCCAGCTCTCCGGGCCCTGCCAAGCGGATTTCCAGGCGGCCATCGTTGTCCATCCTCTCTGGCTCCGCACCCTAGATGTGGCCGGGCAGGGCCGGGTGGTGGGAAACCCTTCTCCGCTGGTGCCGTCGCCTCCTCTAATTCCCTGTCCTCTGCCGGGCTGGTCGCCAAGTCTTCCCACCATCCCCAAATCCCTTCCCACCACTCACACCAACGCCAAGCCGCCTGGGTGTCATTCAGCAGGGCTTTGCGGATGAAGCCGACCTGTGATCTGTGCCACCCAGCGCGAGCCGCTTGGCCTCTCTAGGCCTCAGTCAAGTGGGGATTTCAATTTTAAAAGTAGCACGCAGGTTCAGCGCAGTAAGGCAATAAACACATTCCTGTGAACTGCTTTACAGGGTTCATAGAGCCCCGAAAACCCTCCAGAAATAGAAATGTTACAGCAGCAAGCACAACTTTTTATAGTCAGAAACTCAGTCCGGGTGTGGAGGCACACGCCTGTCATCCCGCCACTTGGGAGGCTGAGGCAGGGGGATCACCATGAGTTCCAGCCCAGCCTGGGCTACGTAGTGAGTTCAAGGCCAGCCTGAACCTCATAGCAAGACCCTGGCCTCGGCCTCCCGAGTGCAGGGATTACAGGTATGTGGCTCCACACCTGGCAAGAGGGGACTTCTCTGACTGGCTCAGCTTTTCTCTGAGCCACCCCGAGCCTTAAGGCACAAGTTTTCTGAGTTCTCAGTTCCCCAGACTCACAGGGGGCTCCATGGTGGCCACGAGAACCACTCACAGATATGTCACCTCAGTCTCTGTGTGGGCACGGGAGGGCCTGTTCTCACTGTGTGACGCTACGTGTGGCTGTGTGACCCAGTAGGGTCACTGAGCAGCTGTCAGCTGTGGGCAGAAGCGGGTGAGGTAACTGTGAAGTTCACGTCCCCCTCTGCCAGAGTCCTGGCGGCCACCGCACGGCCCGCGGGAGGAAGTGTTGTTTCATGCTGTTTGCTGCCGGGGCTGCTTATTACGGCAGCAGAGCCCAGCCTGTGCTGACGGATGCATGTGTCTTTCCTGTCCTCTCAGCCTGCCAGACTCCGGAGGACCCGTGTCCACAGCCAAATAGCTTGTTTTCTTTCTTTCTTGCCCCACAGCTCCAAGGGGCTCCTCTCTCCCTTGCATTTTTAATAATCTCAGATGCAGTGATGAAGCAAACCAGAATCTTCAGTTCACAAAACTTACAAAATAGCCAGTGTTTATTTTTTTTTCTTTCTTTCTTTCTTTCTTTCTTTCTTTCTTTCTTTCTTTCTCTCTTTCTCTCTTTCTCTCTTTCTCTCTTTTTGGTTTTTTGAGACAGGGTCTTACTATGTAGTTCAGGCTGGCCTTGAACTCACAGCAGTCCTCCTGCCTCAGCCTCCCAAGTGCTAGGATTACAAGCCTGCACCACTACGCCCGGCTGCCCATGGTATCGTATTACAGGTCTCCCTCTGATTCTGCGCTGTTTCCCTCAGATCTGTCCTGTCACCGGGTGGACCACGTTCCCTCTGTCGCTGCCTCCACATCCATGGGCACGTCCCCTTGTGCTGGCCACCTGTCATTATGGACAAAGGCATGACATCTCTGGGCCGGGTGGCAAGTGCGGCTGCGTCTTGCGTTGCTCTTACGGAAGGGCGGCGTTGCTGGGCGCGAAATCAGACCGTACGTCACCCAGCTACACCTCGCCACATCGCCCTTCAGCGCGGCCACGCCGTAGAAACCAAACCGGTTCCGCGTGCTGATTGTGTCTTCCCGCCTCGAACCTGGGCCTGAGGGTCCTGGGCCCTGTTCCCCAGGACTTGGCACAGCTCCTTCTTAGGGACTCGGGGCCGCAGGGGTCAGAGCGGGGGCTGGAAAAGGACGCGCAAGGCAGTATCTCAGGCTCTTCTCTCAAATTATGGTCCCCAGCTCGTACTATGTAATCATAACAACAGTAGCAATACAGTAGCCGTACTATTGCCCCCGTGTGATCCTGGGAAAAGCAGGTGTAGGCAGCCGAGGCCAAGGCCACTGTCGCAGGACCAGGAGAGGAGAGAATCGCCCTTGGGTGTGAGCACCCCCTTGCGGTGCAAGAGCCCCATTACACCCCGAGGGATGTTGTCCACCATTGACTCCCAGCTAACCGAGTCACAGGTCAACTCGAAGGATACCTTAGGAATCCTTTGCGTGCCAGGCCAGCGAGGTCCAATCAAAATATAGGGGGATTGCGGGTACACTGGCGCACACCTGTAAGCCCAGCTACTCGGGAGGCTGAGGCAAGAGGATCGCATGTTCGAGTCCCACCTGGGCAATTTAGCAAGACCCTGTCTCAAAATAAACAATTTTAAAAGGACTAGGGATGGAGTTCAGCGTGAAGGCACTGGATTCAATCCTCAGTACCAAGAAAAAGACAAAAACAAAGAAGGCGGGGCTTGGGGGTGTACTCAGCGGAAGAGTACTTGCCTAGCACGCTCGAGACACTGGTTCCATCCCCAGCACTGCAGACCAAAGCAAAACAAAACAAAAAACCCCACACGCCCCTCCGCGGGCTTCCAGAAGCTGGTGAGGTCGGTCACGACTTCATTTCCTAATCTGTTTGTTGGGTTCGCCGTTTCCCCGCTAGACTGAAGCCCAAGTTCAAGGCCCGGGTCCGTCCTAATCAGTGATCCCAGCGCCCTGCAGGCAGCAGGTGCTCTCCTGACACCTGTTGATCAGGTGACCGTGTCCTCCACGTAGCCGTGGACCCTGGCCATTCCCCTCAGCTCTGCATCTGGTGCCTACGACAAGGCCTGGGACACAGTACGGGCTCAATAAACACCCGTGGAGCTGATGAATTTAAGTGCCCAAGAGACAGACACCTATTTTTCTCAGCTGAAGCTGGCTGGGAGGCCCTCAAACAGCACCTGGCACCTAGTAGGTGTTTAATAAGGGTACTGAGAAAGTGAATTTGAGAAGAATTAGTAAATTCCCAGAGGGCAGGGCAGAAGCGTGTTCCCTGGCTCCCAAAACCACGCCCTGCGTGTAGTGGGTGCTCAGCAGCCAGGCGCGCCCCGCCCTCTCGGTGACGTCACAGCGCCCATCCCTGACGTCACAAAGTCCCGGCCATGCCTCTGACCTTGGCGGCCCTGCTGCTCTGGGGCCTGAGCGCCCCCGAGGGCTGGGGCTGCCTGCAGTGCGACCGCTCGGTGCGCGCGGCCCTGGCCGAGCTGCGCGCCGCGCTCGTGCCCGCGCACTTCCAGCTGCCGCGGCTGCAGGCGCGCGCGCAGGCGCTGCTGCTGGGCATGGAGGGGCGCTTCTTCCGCGACTACGCGCTGAGCGCCTTCGTGGGCACGGCGGGTGCGGGCCGCGCGGCGGGGAGCCGGGCGCCCCGGGGCCCGCGGCCCAGGGGAAGGCAGGGCCCGCCTGGAGGAGGAGGAGGGCGCGATGAGGGAGGGGTCGCCTGCCCCGAGGAGCCACCGCATGTCCTGCTCTCTCGCCCCAGAGGTGGATCGCCTGGAAGGCGTGGCGACCTTTCTCAAGAACCGAACGCAGCGCTTCCTGGCGAGCACTCTGACAGGTAGGGAAAGCCTTTCCCCAGCGCTGTCTCTTTGCTCTCTTCGGGAACCCTGCACAGAACAGCCGAATAAAAGCAAACCCGCGCCTGGCCGCTCCTGGGTGGCTGGCACCTTACTTAGACAAGTCTGCAGCAGTTTATAGAGGTGGGCACTGCAGCGATGTGCGCTTTACAGAGGGGGAAAAGCGGAGGCTCAGAGAGGTGGGGTGACCTGGCCAGAGTCACACAGCGGGAAGGACGGAGCTGAGACGGAAATTAGGCCAGTAATAACCTAACTGTCCCCTAAGCGTTCAAATGAAAAGAAGAGTCGCGAGTCTCCATTTAAATCAGAAGCTAGAGCCAGGCATGGTGGTGCACGCCTGTAATCCCAGCACTCAGAAGGCTGAGGCAGGAGGATCACCACGAGTTTGAGGCCACCCTGGGCTACATAGCAAGTTCAAGGCCAGCCTGCACTACGTAGTGAGACCCTATCTCCAAAAACCAAAAAATAAATATCAATCAATCAAAATCCAGAAATGATTAAGCTTAGTGAGAAAGGCATGTCAGATGCTGAGACTGGGAAGCAGGGCATGTTCAGAACGTGGAGGAAAAGTTCCTTTTGTGGCACTGGGGAATTAAACCCGGGGCCTTCACACTGAGCTCCATGTGTGAGAGCTCCAAGCCATTTCTTTTTATTTCGAGGAAGGGTCTTGCTAAGTCACCAAGTTGCTCAGACTGGCCTCGAACTTGCAGTCTGCCGGGATTACAGGCGTGGGCCACTGTGCCTGGCTAGGAAAAGCTCGTAATGGAAATGAAAAGTGCTGCCCCAGAGAGCTCAGGAATGAGAGGGAATGGGAAGAGCCTTAAACTAATCCTGACAATGTCTTAGTGTCTGGATAGATCAGTGCAGCCACAAAACTGTTTTAAGGCAAAGCCTCCTCCAGAGCAGGTCTTCCTCACTTCAATTCTGTGATAGCTGAGAGAGGGGAGTAAACTGCAGAAGAAAAGCCTGAATAGCTGGGCATGGTGGCACAGGCATCTGTGCTCCCAGTACTTAGGAGGCTGAGGCAGGAGGATCACCAAGAGTTCTGAATTACATAGTGAGATCCTGTCTCGAAAAAACTAACTAAATACTAACATTTCAAAATGCAATCAATATCAAAATATTTATACTATTTTGGTACTATCTTTAAAATGCAGTGTACATTTTATTTTTTCTTTTAGAGACAGGGTCTCATTATGTAGTTCAGGCTAGCCTTGAACCCACTGTGTCGCCCAGGCTGGCTTCCAACTCTTGGCAATCCTCCTGTCTCGGCCTCCCGAGTGCTGGGATTATAGACACACACCACCACATCCAGCTCTGAAATTCCGTGTACATTTTATACCTGGAGCATGTCTCACCTCAGACTAGCCCAACTTGAGCACCCAAAGACCTCTCGTGCACAGAGGCTACCGTGCCGGGCAGTGCTGGCCAGGTACTACAAAAAGCCATGGAGCTGGGTTGACGTCAAGGAATGAGCAGAGACAGAGAAAAGATCAAGTCTACTTAGAAGGCGAGGAAACTGAGGCCCAGGGAGGGTGGCTTAGTCTTGGGCTTCAGTGGATCACAAGGCAGCTGTGGGATCTACCAGACTATGCAGGCTGAGTAACCCTTGCCCAAAACACTGGGGACCAGAAGCGTTTCCAGTTTCCGGATGGATTTGGATTATTTCCACAGACAACCAGTTGAGCATCCCCAATCTGAAACTCTGAAGTCAGCAATGCTATGAGAAAGCTTTGGATTTCAGATGAAGGACCTCAACCTGTATCTACCCGGGAGAAGCTGAGTCATGGCTGATCTTTTTTTTTTGTGGGTACCAGGGGTTGAACTCAGGACCTTGCGTGCCAGCAGGCGCCCGTGCCGCTGAGCGATATCACCGGCCCTTTTTTCGTTTGTGGGTCCCAGGAGTCGAACTCAGGACCTCGCGCTTGCCAGGCAGGCGCTTACGCCGCTGAGCCATCTCACCGGCCCTCATGGCTGATCTTGATTCCAAGAGGAACTTGTTTATCCCTTGCTTGCTGGGGGCCTCCCCCCAAGGAGGATCTCTTTCTCCCTTCAGATGGGCCTCTGCTGGAAGAACTGGTGAACTTTAGGGAGGAAGTGATCAAGGAATTCAAGAAAGTTTTAAGATCCTATGAATTAAAAGGTGCGGCACAACTCCACCAAGCCCCCTCCTCTCCTTTCCCATTGATCCCTTTCTGCCATTTTTTCCTCCCAGATTTCTTCCTCCCCTCCCCTGTGACTCAGCCGGCATCTCTTCCCACTATTCCTATCTCTCCTTCCCGGAAGTCACTCTCACCCTCTCCCCGTCCCTTCCCAATTAAATTCTCAAACTGCTGTCCTGACTTCACTCACCTCTGCTGTTTTTTCTTGCAGCCTGTGACCGCAAAACTTGCCGTGAGTCCTGGATTTGTCGTCTCTCCCTCCCTTATCTGCCCTCTTACACTTGGTTACCCTGTTCTCCCCTAAATCAAGCCCTTCTATCACACATACTCCATTGGGCAGTTCCCCTACCCCAGAGCCATATTATTAAGGAGTTCGCCTTTGTGAGGCCTTATGAAAATGCTTACAACCTGCAAAATAGTACCTTTGGATAATCAGGATAGGATAGGGTAATATATTGTGTCAAATCCCCCACATCTGGGTGCTTTAGCACAGTAAGTACTTGTTTCCCTCTCACCTAAGAGAATCCAAAGATGCTTCCAAATAACGACTCTGGGATCCCCCTGCCCCCTTACCATACGTTGGAAGCTTGCTTCAAAAGAAGAAAAAGAATAGGGACTCACACTGGAAGTTATATGGCCAAGCTGGAAATGAGGCATCCACTATGGTCACTCTCCATTGGCTAGATCTAGGTCACATGGTTTCGATTTGTTGCAAGGGAGCCTGGGAAATGTAGTCTTCTTGTGTGCACAGGAAGAGGAGCCAGATGAGCAGCCCTCATACCCTTCCCTCTCCCTGGGGGCTCAAAAATAGGAAAAGAAAAGTGCAAACTCAACATTAATAAATGTTTATTGAAATGTCTACAATGTGAAATGTTGGGTCAACTGGAGTACTGCTGCTCAAGTGAACTCTTCAATAATTATACAAAAATTACTTTTTTTTTTTTTATGTGGGTACCAGGGGTCGAACTCAGGACCTCACGCTTGCCAGGCAGGCATTTATGCCACTGAGCTATCTCACCGGCCCCCAAAATTACTTCTTAATGTGAACTGTCAGTGCGTTGTGTCCAGCTCACTCTGCCATGCAGTGGGTCCTCCAAAGTGCAGGAGAGCCAAGAGGACCCCGTTTCCTCTTGCCCTTCTTCCTTCCCACCCCTTGCCATTTCTCTGGATTAGCCTCATCCTGCTTCTCCCTTTCCTCTTGTCTAGGCTTGCTCAGAGGTGAGGTCTTGGACTGCTCACGTTGCCAGACAATCAGTCCCAAATGTATCAAAAAAAAGTACTGCTTCGGTAAGCTTCGGGGAGAGGGAAGACATGGGACAGGTGACTGTGGGGTGGGGGCAGCTGTGTTCCGATGGATATGGGTTCTGAGTAGCCTTGAATTCTGCCCTCGCCATTTGCTTGCAGTGTGGCCCAGAAGTACCTTCCACATTCTGAAGTTCATTGTCGCTTCTGTTAAGTGGGAGAGACCTGCTGGAGCTTAGCAGCGCCCCTAACACCACAAGGGCTGGAAAAGTGCTGGAAAAGAATTTATTCCTAGCCATTGCCGTTGCAGGGAAGCCCGGAAAGATACACTAAATTCATTCATTTATTCAGGGAATACACACGCACACGTGCACATATCCTTCTGGCAGAGAAAATAACACAGTGAATCCATTTTATCCATCCGGATTAATACAGTAGTCACACTGGACCACTGCACGTGCTGTTCTCTCTGTCACACCTTTCCCCTCCCTCATTTCACTCAGATCTCAGTCACCTGTCAGCGAGGCCTCTCTGATCACCGTTGGAAGAGGCACTTTCCTCCAAACTCTGTTCACAGTCTTCCACCTTGGCCTCACCTGTTTTATTCCTTGCCATAGTATTTTAGAAGAGATCACAGATATCATGCAACTTCCCTCATTCATGGCATATGCCTCTAAAAATAAGGACATTTTTGGGCCGGTGAGACGGCTCAGCGGCTTAAGCGCCTGCCTTGCAAGCGCGAAGGCCCGAGTTCGACTCCCGGAACCCACATACGAAAAAGGGGCCGGTGATATCGCTCAGCGGCACGGGTGCCTGTTGGCGCGTGAGGTCCTGAGGTCGTCCCCCCGGTACCCACAAAAAAAAAAAAAAAAAAGGACATTTTCTTACATAACCACAGTTCCATTCCCACATCCAACAAACCTAATGATGGTTCGGCAATAGCAAAAAATTTTAAGTTCCTCTATCAGTTTTCCTCATTGTCAACAGAATATTTTTCACAGCTGGTTTGCGCAAATCAGGATTCAGTAAAAGGCCTCCCCAGATTGTTCACTTGTTAGGGTTTTCTATTTATTTTTTATGTATTTATCTATTATTTATATTTATTTATTATTTATGTATGTATTTTGGAGACAGGGTCTCACTGTGTAGTACAGACTGGCCTTGAACTCTATGTAGACCAGGCTGGCCTCAACCTCATAGCGATCCTCCTGCCTCAGCCTCCTGAGTGCTGGGGTCACAGGTGTGTGCCACCATGCCCAGCTTCACTTTAGTTTTTTTTTTTTTTTTTAATGTGCGAGTACCAGGAGTCGAACTCAGGACCTCGCACTTGCCAGACAGGCACTTATGCCGCTGAGCTATATCACCAGCCCTCACTTTAGTTTTAAATCTGAGTTTCTCCTTCCATGTTCCTCTTCCATGACACTGCTTTCCATGAAAAGCAGCGGTATGTCCTAAAGAGTGTCCTGTTTTCAGACTCATCTGTCTCTTCTGGATGGAGTTTAATAAGAAATATTTTGAGCACCCGATAGTGCCCTGACCTGGGGGTCAGCAGAATGGGAGAAGGTTCCTCACAGAGCCACATTTTAATGGGGTAAGGGGTTCGACTGGGCACCTCACCTCCGCCTACTGCATGAGGCACCCGTGTTTCCTTGTACAAAGGCTGCCCTGTGTATTGCAGGACGTCTAGTACTGCGCCTGGCCTTGATCTGTCAGATGCCAGCTGTGACCATCAGAAATGTCTGTGCATTTCAGAGCGCCCTCCCCTGGGGGAGGATTGCCTCTGATTGGGAACCTCTGGGTTCGACAATAATAGGCTAGACATGGACAACTAAATTGACTAATTCCAGAGAGCAAGAGGTACCCTGAGGAAAACGGGACCAAACGACTTAGTCGAAAATGTCGGGGCAGCGGTTGACATAGCCATGTTAGAGTGCAGGTGCGAGCGGCCTCTCTGAGGAGAGGACCTTTGACATCTGCAGGAAACGAGCGACAGGCACGGTGTGAATGACAAAAGGGACAGCATTGCAAAGATCTAATTTGAGGAAGCAAAAAGGAGAAGCAGTGTGGTCAGGGTAGAGTGAATGAACGGAGAGCGAATGGGTGAAGGAGCAGTGGGGCAGCTACCGTGTGGGCTAGGTCACAGGGCAGGACTGTCGCTGAGGGCCAGGTGGGCCTTGGGCTTTTATGCATAGATGGGAGCCTTGGCGCTGCCTGCCTCCAAGCACCGGCGAGACCTGGGCTTTCGGTGTGTCGCTGGCGCCCTCTGGAGGCCGTGTGAGGAAGTGTAGGGGATGCTGCAAGGAATCCCTTGAGAAAAGCAGTGGCCAGGGGCTGGACCAAGTCGATCGCCACAGAGGTGGACTGGATTCTGCTTGTGGCCAGGACGCTTTGCTGATAGAAGGAAAGCGTAGGGGACGGAGGAGAATGGAAGATGCAGGATGCAACTCCCATGGTTCCCTTCAGGGCGAATGGGTGGGAGGGCGCGAGGCTAAGGAAGGGTGGTGACTTGAGCCCGGCTGTCCCCCCTCCTGCCGTAGTGGACGGGCAGCCCCGCGTGGTCCTGGAGTTCCGGATGATCGGCAAATACCTGCAGACCCAGCCCCTGATGGGCATCTTCATCGCCGTGTTCCTGGCTATCTTTTTCTTCATCGTCCTGCTGATCTCGTGAGTCATTCCTGCCCCTCCCTAAGCCGCCAGTGCCTCCTGGGTCCCCTGAAAAATCGCACCTCCCACATGGGTCACTGTGTTCCTCCCTGCTCACTCCATGTCCTCTCCTCTCTCTCTCTCTCCCCCCTCTCTGTCCCTCGTCTCTCTTTCGTCTGTCTCTCTCTCTCTCCCTCCCTTCCTTCCTCCCTCGATCCCCTGTCTTTCTCATCTGTCGCTGTCTTTCTCATCTCCTCTCCCCCACAACCCCAAGCCACTTCCCAAGACCCTCAGCAATTTTCCCTTATTGCTGGCTTCTTCCGTAAAAATACTGCAAGTTAGAGTTTGTAAATGTGTCGGCGTAAAAACAACTATCATGGAAGTTTGTTCTTATGTCTATAGATTCTTCACCCTTCTCTCTCCCACTTGGAGGGTTTCTCTCTGCCTCTGGCTGCTTGTGGCCCCTCAGCCCCTTGCCCAGCCCCTTTTCTTCCCTCTCTGTGTTTTTCTCGTCTCCCTGCCTCTTCCTCCTGTCACATCAGACTCCTTTCCCTAAGACACCAGTTTGTCCACATTCAGAGAAGTGATCACCCCATCCCCTCTCTCGGGGTGACGGGAGCACCGAATCAGTGGTCACACTTAGTGCTTGGCACAAGGTGAGCACTTGATGGGTGTCAGCTCTTAACGTGAGCTTTTTCTGTTATATCTTCCACTTCTCCTCCATCTCTGACTCTCCCCTTATTTCTTTGTCCCTGCATATCTGTTTCCGAGGACTGCTGCAACCAGTGACCACATCTGAGTGGCTAAAAGCAACAGAAACTTATTCTCTGAGTTCTGGAGGCCAGAAGTCCAAAGTCAAGGAGCTGGCAGGGTTGGCTCCTTCCGGAGTCGCTGAGGGTGAATGCACTCCATGCTTGCCTCCGAGCTGCCAGTGGCTGCTGGCATCCTTGGCATGCTTCAGCTCTGACTTCCGCAGTCTTTGCCTCTGCCTTCACTCTGCTCTTCCGCCTGTGCCTGTGTCCTCAAGCTCTCTCTCCTTTCTCTTAGAAAGACAGCAGAGGGCCGGTGAGATGGCTCAGTGGCGTAAGCGCCTGCCTTGCAAGCGCGAGGGCCCGAGTTCGACTCCCGGAACCCACATACGAAAAAGGGGCCGGTGATATCGCTCAGTGGCATGGGTGCCTGTTGGTGCGCGAGGTCCTGAGGTCGACCCCCTGGTGCCCACAAAAAAAAAAAAAAAAAAAGAAAAGAAAGACAGCAGACTTTGGATGTATGGCTCGGCCTAAGTCCAAGATGATTTTGTCTCACCTTAATTTAATTGCATCTGCAAAGACCGTATTTCCAAATGCTCACATTCACAGGTACTAGAGTTGGGACTTGGATGTATCAGTTGGAAGGGACACAGTTTACCCTGCCACACTTGCTTCTCTCCATTTCAGACTTCTTTTTCTCTTTGCATCTATGTTCCTCTGTTCTCACAGTGTACACTTCAAGTCCCAACTTTTCTTTCCTCCCTTATGTACCTATATGGATTGGGTGAGAATCCCAGAAATCTGCCCAGAAACCCATGATGTCACTGGCTAAGCCAAATCAGGCAATGACTGGGGGGAAGTTTAAGGGTGGATCATTTGCCCAAAATTCCCTTTCTAACCTCCAGGCTTTTTTTTTTTTTTTTTTTTTTTTTTTTTCCTGACCAGGGCTTGTACATACAGGCAAAACCGAAAACTCCTGCTGCAATAGGGTTGTGGGCTTTGGAGTTTGTAAGGGGAAAAGAAAAGTTTAATAAAATCTGTGGTAAATTCTTCAATGTCTCTCTGTCAGTTTCCTGGGGCCCTTCCCCTCAACCGGTGTCCAGTTGTTTTTCTACCAGGTGCTCCTCAGTTAAGACCAGATCTTATTCATCTGTAGATACCAATTATCCTAATTTAAGATTGAAGTCATTCAGATCTTCAAAAGAGCGGGATGACCTTTCATGAGGGTTTGAAGGGGCAGCCATTCCTCTCGTGGAAGGAAATGCACCTAAAAGAGAGAATGTAGTGGGCCCCCAAGGGTAGTTAAACAGAAGAGGAACAGTGGTGTATGTGTGTGTGGGGGGGAGGTTTCCCTTCTCTATCTGAACACTTAAATTTTGTGTGCATCTGAATAAATTTGAATATATTTTCAAGTAAATGGAAATTTTGCTGTTCAATAAACCAAAATAGGGACTAAATAGATTTGGATAACATGGGATCCTTCTATTTTTCAACTTGCCAGCAGAAATATCCCTATCGAATTGAGGATTCAGATAATGAGAGATGTATGAGGAGATGGGCAGGGATGAGAAAAAGCTGAATTTGCAGATTTAGTGCTTGGCACAATGCCAGCGTAGACAGTAAATAGGAGGAGGGCTACAAAAATGATCCCTACACCGAGGGCTGACACGCCAGGGAAAAAGAGTTTACCAGTAGCTGGAATTAAGACCTTAAATACCTTATGGGTCCAAGGAGGTAAAGCGAACAACTTCAAATTTTCAATAGTAATGACAGGACTTCAAAAACAAAAACACCTCAGCTCCATCGTACCGTGGTGGTCGCAAAAGCGCCTCAGTGTTTTCAGATCTTCACATTTTTTCAAGAGAACACAGACATTCAGACTTGTTTGTATATGACATTTCTCCATAACTAATGTGGGCAGCTATCGTGTTTCAAACAAGCACCCCTTGCTCTCTGTGAGATGGCGGGAAAAATTTGGGGCTGTGTGTGGTTATAGACGTTACATTTGCGAGAGATTAGCAAAGTTTTAAGTGTTGCTGTAAGCTCCTGGACTCCCTAATTAACTACATTTTGCAAAATTCTGGGCTCCCGCGCAAGCGTCTGTTGCCATAGAGACTCCTAGGTTCTGTTAAAGGTAGGGTGTTATGCAGACGCGACTTCCGATTGGCTAAAACCTAGACTTCCTCGTTTCAGCCCCACCTGTTGCCAAGATACCAGTTTTTGTACATGCGCAGTCGAGGGCGCCTCGAGCCGTTTTTGAAGAGGCGGCGGGCTCCCACCCAGAGAACTCTGGGAATAGTAGTTTCTGGCGTCGGCCTACGCGGGCGCGCTTTCCCACGCGGCATTGGCAGAATGCGCACTTCGCTCCCTTTGCAGCTCCTTCCTTTCCGTAATATCGGAAGAGACCTAAGGAACTAGCCCCGAAGTCTGGGCCTCTTCACCTCAGACGCGGTACTGCCTCCTCTCTCCCTCTACCCAGAGCCTCCGGCGGCCGGGACCCTGGCTATGGACAACGGCTGCTAGTTGCCATGGGGACGGCCCTCCGGGCGCCTTTGCCGCAAACGTCACGTGTGCGCGGGCGGGGCGCGTGGCTGCTGCGGACGCAGCGTTGACGCCTAACTTCGCGGCGCGGCGTCCTCTGGCAGCCAGTCCGCGTCCCGCCGGGAAAGGGGCAGCTAGGGCCCGAGGGTGCTTTTTGTTTGGGTAGCAGTAAACAATGGCGTTGTTTTCGTTTTTAATGTCTTCGTACGACTGGTGCAGACGCTCCTTTAGCTTCGTGGGAATGGCCTGGGCGAAGCGCACCGTACACGGACAGTTACACTGCGTGTAAATTGTAGTGCGATGAGAGCTCCCGATGCGCGCAGGCCGGGACGGGGGAGACAGACACTCATTAAAGAAGTGCGACGCAGCCATTATTACCGCGTCAGCGCCGGACCCTGGGGTGTTCCTGTGGGCACCCAGGGAGGGAGTTGCCGCTCCGTCTGGGCTCGCTGGGAATGGGAGCAAATTTTCCGACGGGAAAGGCTGAAGCAAGTAGGCGTTTTCCACAAGAAGTATTGGAGTCAGGGCAGAGAGAACAGCAGAATCCCACGGCGGGAACTACTGTTTTTGGTAATAGCAAAGACATCTATGGCGTTTTCTGTCTGCTGTGTACTGTTATAGTGGCTTTACTTACATCAGTCTATTCCGATCTCATAACCTGATGAGGAGGGTATTATCTCGCCATGTGTGATGAAGAAACTGAGGCACAGAGAGCGGCCAGGCAGTAAGCAGGATTAATGATGGCGCTATGCTGCCCTTGTTACAGGGTCCAGGAGTTCATGAGTGCTGTATCTGCAAAGCAGGTAATTGACTTGTATTCAGCATCGAATTGAAGCCTCAGGGAGACCTTCGGAGATAGTCGTGTTAGACAGTACAGCCTAGTTAATGCCGCAGTAACAAACACTTCCTTCCTAACCTTGCTCGCTCATTGGCCTACCGCAGTGTTCCCCGATTTTATTTGGCATTAGGGCCTGGTTTTGTGGAAGGAAGTTTTCCCACAGACAAGGAAGGATGTTTTGGGGATGACTCAAGTACATTATATTCATTGTGCACTCTATTATTATAGCATTGTATATAATGAAACAGTTATATAACTGCATAATGCAGAATCAGTGGGAGCCCTGAGCTTGTTTTCCTCGATTAAATGGTACCATCTAGGTTTGATGGGAGACAGTGACACCCGGAGTGTGTCGCTCATGTCCCATCTACTCCGTAATCTCATTTAGGTTGCTGTCATTACAGAAAACCCTGCTTTCACAAAAATGGGATGTTAGAAATGGAAGCAGAAGTGATGCTCAGACTCTGGAAAGCTGAGATAGTTCACAGCGAAGGTCCTTAGCAGCAGACCAGGTCCAGCCTGCACCAGTAGTAAAGGGCTTTAGTTTTAGCAGTCCGGTTAGCCACGAAGAATGATGTTCTCAGTGCAGACACCTTTGATAAAGTGGTGGCCTTTAGGATTCTTAATGTTCACCTTTTTTCATTTTGAAAAGCTCCAAAGGCTTCTCTTTAATGCAGGAGCCGTGGTCTCCATGTGGCAAAGTTGTTTTGAAGGTTTCGTGGCTTCTTGGTGTCTCCACATATTGTACGCAGTGGACGTGGAGGCTGTGAATCCCCTGTTGCAGTGAATCCATAATTTAAATAGGACTCAGGACATTTTCTTTTAAATGCAGCGCTCTTTCGTGGCAGCCTTAGAGTCTTATACTTTCTCATCCCTGGGCCTCTTCCCTCTTTCCAAAGAAGCTCTAAGGGCCGGTGAGATGGCTCAGTGGCATAAGCGCCTGCCTGGCAAGTGCGAGGTCCTGAGTTCGACTCCCGGTACCCACATACGAAAAAAGGGCGGGTGATATCGCTCAGCGGCACAGGCGCCGGCTGGCGTGTGAGGTCCTGAGTTCAACCCCCAGTACCCACAAAAAAAAAAAAAAGCTCTCCCAGTGATGTTTGTTTTTTTACTCATTTTGGCTATGGTGAGTTGTGGGCTTCCCAATGCTGTGACTGAGGCAAGTGGGCAGTGCAAGGAAAGAGGTGTGGACAGAAGTGGTAAAAAAAAAAAAAATGGGCAGACCACGCACAGACTAAAATAAGCTTTGGATTCTGACTTAAAACCACCAGATGCAGCTGTACAATTGAAGTACATCACTCACTCGCCGCTGTAAAGCCTGCTGCCCCTAGATCATCAGGCATTAGTTTCTCATAAGGAGTGCGCAACCGAGACCCCTCGCATGTGCAGTTCAGTGTAGGGTCCATGCTCCTATGAGAATCCAATGCCCTTGCTGATCTGACAGGAGGCAGAGCTTGGGAGGTGACATGAGTGATGGTGAGCGGCTGTAAACACAGATGAGATTTCGCTTGCTCACCTGCTGCTCACCACCCACTGTGTGGCCCAGTTCCTAACAGGCCACAGACCATGTCCCCAGGGTTGGGAACCCCTGGAGGACAGCAGGGAAGGTACATCTGCCACAAACTAGCTAAGCCTTAACTCCAGACACCATCCCGCACAGCAGCCCGTTTGGAGCACTCTGGTCATCATGGCACAGGGGGAAGGGACAGGGTGAACCTGACAGTAGTAAAATGGAGTGGTTTTCTGTATGAGCTGGACCTGGACTCAAATCCTGCTTCCGTCTTTGATAACTCTGGGACCTCGGACAGATTTCATGAATCCTCTGCCTTGGTGTCCTTGTGTGTAAAACGGAGAGAGTAATGGTCCCTCCATACGGTGTTTGTGCCAGGTAAACAAGCTAATAAAGCTTCTAGCATGTCATCAGTAAGTGGCAGCTGTCGTTTTCTCATTTTGGCGGTAGTCCCCCTAATTTTGCTCCTACGCACACATATGGCTTACATCTTTATAAACGTGAAAGATATATAACTGGCATTTTTGTTTTTTAATATTCTTTTGTATTTCAACATATTATCATGTCATAATTATTACATGGCTCAATGACATTTCATGGGCAGGATGTATTGCTGTTTATTCAGTGATGCCCTGATGTTGAGTCAGAAGTTATTTTCAGCCTGGAGCGATGGTGCACACCTGTAATCTCAGCACTGGGGGAGACTGAGGCAGGAGGATGGCAAGTTCGAGTCCTGGCAAGGCAACTCAGCAAGACCCTGTCTCAGAACTTTAAAAAGGGCTAGGGATGTAGCTCAGTGGTAGATGCCCCTGGGCTTTATCAGGCTGCAATCAGACCTGACTCTCCCAGCCCCCAACCTGCTTGCACTACTCTCAGCAGGGAACTCAGCTCAGCACCTAAGCTGTCATCAGCAAGTGCAGGATGTCGCAAAGGAGATAAGATAGGACAAAGAATTTTGCAGGTCTTGGGACATCTGGGGACATCTGGAACACCTGAAAATTTACACCAGATGCTTCAAGGACTTTGCTGACTGAAGTGCAAGACAGCCAGAGAACTTTGGACCACATATGTTTATTAAAATCTTGCCGCCTAATGTCCCCTGCCTTCTTTCCATCCCTACGGACGATCTTTTTCACTTTCTGTCTCCCTGCACCCAGGCACAATAAATCCCACACCATGTTGCCTTTACACAAGCCTGGTGGTCTCTGCTGGTCCCCCCCCACCCTTGCTCCATGTGTTACAGGTTTTATCCCCAGTGCTGCAAAAAAAAAGTTACTTTCAATTATACGTCTTATTTAGCTTTTGTTGTGTTGCCATTTCAATGCAATTTTAAGCTTTTATTAATATTGGATAATGCTATTATGAATGTTTGTGAGCATAAAACTTTTTATTTATTTTTGTTGATTTTGTAAGTTAGGTTTCCAGGATGTTACAGCCAGGACTCTAGGGCCTCCAAATTGAGCCCTACCAGTCACATTGGGAAACACAAAATATGATTTCATTATTAACTAGCCAGCCTCCAGGAATGCAGTGAGGTTCTTTCTGGTTAAGCCTTCTTCGCTTGCATCAGTGCTATAGCAGGGGCCTGGGATGAGTCCCTCTCAATAACAGTGACTGTGCCCCTCTTAATTCCTGTGACCTAGCTGGGGCCATGGGCTCTGAGTAGAGCAATATTCTTAATATTTCCTCTTCTCAAGGGAGGCAAGGAAAAGGCCATCAAGAGGCAGACACATTCCTTTGCTACTATCTTTTTTTTTTTTTTTTTTTTTTTTTTTGAGACAGCGTCTCCATCGGGCATTGTGGTGCATGCATATAATTCCAGCACTGTGGAAGGCTGAAGCATGAGGATCACAAGTTCAAGTTTAGCCTGGGCAACTTAGCGATTTAGTGAGACCCCGTCTCAAAAAACTTTAAGAAGGGCCGGGGATGGAGGGCTCTGGGTTCAATCCCCAGTGTCCCCCCCAAATCCAAGTAACCTCTATTTTAATTAGATTGCTCATGATCCTTTGAAGAAAAAATCTTATTGGATTTGATTAATTTATTTTATCCCAGTCATTTTAAAGAATTATCTTGTTACTTATCTTGGTGTTTCAGCTGATTCTCTGGTTTTCAAGATCTCAATCATATCACATGCCAAGGAGGGGAACCTGTACTTCTCTCATTCAGCAAGGTTTTTTGTTTCTCTTTCTTACCTAATTTCTTCACTAGTTCTTCCAATGTGGTGATAGTAGATATTTTGTTTTAACAGGAATTCTTTTAGTGTTTTTTCATTAACGCTGATATATATATATATATATATATAGCCAGTAACTCTTTAACATGGTTATTGTTTAATAGGGGCCTATTCTTAATTTATTAAGTGTATCTAGAAATGACATTAAATATTATCAAAGCCTATCATATCTATGAATGTGACTGTATTATTCTGATGTAGTGGTAGATGAATTATATACTGTCCTAATATTGAACCATACTTGCATTCCTGAACATACACTGCCCACCTCCTAGCATTAGGTCGCTGTGTCCTTTACCACACTACCCTTTTAAGAGGTGATGGGTGGGGCCGGTGAGATGGCTCAGCGGCATAAGCGCCTGCCTGGGAAGCGCGAGGGCCCGAGTTCGACTCCCGGAACCCACATACGAAAAAGGGGCCGGTGATATCGCTCAGCGGCACGGGTGCCTGCTAGCGCGCAAGGTCCTGAGGTCGGCTCCCGGTACCCAAAAAAAAAAAGGTGATGGGTGAAACTGAGACAGACCGGGAAAATCGAGTAAATAAGTGACAATGGCTCAGTTCATTCAGTTTAGATGAGGCCAACTTTTATCTGTCCTGAAGACTTCAGTTATGGTAGGAGAAGATTGGGTTGAATGGACTATGGCGTCGCTTCCTTATGAAGGCAGTGAAAACACTCTGGATAAGATGCAGATATTAGAGGTGCCAGGACAACCACACGTTTCCCAAACTCCAGGTTTTTTCCAGCTGCAAAGCAGCCGTTTATTTAAAGTCATATTTCCGCTCCATGTCCTACTTCCAGACTCATTTCCCAGCATTCCCCCGCACTCAAAGTCCTTGGGTCGAGAAGCTCGCGGGCCGCAATGGTTTCCGGGAAATGTAGTCCAACCGCGTTGCCGGCTATAAAGGTCCGCGACAGCTGCCGCGCAGGCGCATTCGCGGCCCGCCGGAGGGAGGAGCGGCCTAGCTGACCCCGCCCCCGCGCGCGGTGAGTCCCAGCTCTGCTGCAAGGCCGGAGTTGGTGGGTGTGGGCCGAGTTCAGCAAGCGGGCAGGTGCTCAGAGACCCGGCCCGAGTCGGAAGGTTGAGCGGGGGGAAGCGCTGCGGGTGACGCCCCGCGCCCTGCTGTCGCCCGCGGCTCAGACCGCTCTGCGCGCAGGAATTGGGCGCCTGCTGTGTGCCGAGCGCGCGATGCTGCAAACTCCTAGGGAGGGAGACGTCCCTGTCCTTGCTTCGCAGGTCAATAAAGAGACTCTGGAGGTTAGGCAGCTCCTCCCAGGTCACAGAGCTAAGGAGTGATAGACCCAATCCGAGCGCAGCCGCACCGGCACACCCCCGACTTTGTACCCCTTCAACCTGAGCATCTGTCCTGCTTCTTCCCGGTCTCCCAACTTTCTCCTACTCCACCCCCAACGATGTAGTCTAGGCTGGCTTTGAACTCACTGTGCAGCCCGGGCTGGCCTCAAACTTGCCACAGTCCTCCTGCCTCGGCCTCCTGAATGCTAAGATTACAGGCATCAGACATACACCACCGCGGTGGGCAAATCTGTTTTTTAAAAACCAGTCTGTGTTGTCCCATACCCATAGCACCTCCATCGAGTCAGGAAATTAACATAGGTACAGTACTATTAGCTGTTCTGCAGAGCTTACCCACATCTTTGCTGACTATCGTAATAAAGTCCTTAGTGATGGAAAATCCTGGACCACGATCCTGTTACAGTTTCCATCTAAAATGGCCCTCAAAGCCTCACGTGTTTGGAAGGTGACTGGATTATGGGGCGGTGTAGCTGGCTTGCTGTTGGGAGGCGGGGTCCGGGTCACTGGGGGTTAAGGCTATGTGCTTTGGGCAGGAGGACCCAAGCAGCGGTGCTGTGTTCCCATTGATCAGGGTCCCTGATGATGGTCTGTCCCATCCTGGGCCACTTGAACCACGATCACCTGGTCAAGATGGAGTTGGCCTGGTTGCTTCTTCCTAAAGCAACCTGCTTCTGTTGGTAAGGAGTACAGGGTTTCCTTTCTCAGGTAGTGAAAATGATCTGGAAGGAAATAATGGCAATGGCTTCGCAACACTGTGAATGTGTGAAATGTCACCGATGCGGGCCTGGTCGTGCGTGCCTGTGATACCAGCACTTGGGAGGCTGAGACAGAAGGATCAAAAGTTCAAAGCTAGCCTGGGTCACATAGCAAGTTTGAGGCCAGTTTGGAGCATAGCAAGGCCTCGTTTCAGAAACTAAACAAATACCACTGATTTGTCTGCTTTAAAATGCTTAAAGTGGTAAATTATGTGCATTTACCACAATAAAAATTATAAAAATGGGAAGGAAGGGGTCTCTGCAGCCAGCCTTCTGGGTTCAAATCCCGATCTCTGCTTGTTCTCTGTGACCTTGGGCACTGGCCTTGGCCCTTTGTGTGCTGATTTCCAAGTCTGGGTTAACTGTGGTCATTGCCTCTGAGGGCTGGTGTGGGGAGCCGCGGAGCTGGAGATCAATCACACTAGAGCAAGGCCAGCCCCAGAGAACACGAACGCCCAAGGCGAGCCATAGGAGAGGGGTTTCACCTGTTTTCAACCGCTTGCTGGTTGTATAAATAAACGCATTCCAGTCATTGGGCGGTTCCTTTTCTCCCATCAGGAGAGGGGGCTCCACCTGACCTCGGCTTTCTGCATTCTGACTCGTCTTCATTTCTTCACCCTCCACCGTCCTCCCCCCAGGAAATTCGAGAGCTGTGCTGGACTCAGCTGGCTGGGATTATAGGCATGCACCACTGCGCCTGGTGACCCTGCTTTATTTCTTACTTTCTCCAGAGCTGTGTGTCTGGGACCCAGCAATGGCCACTAGGACACTGGCGGCCCAGGACCAGGTGAGTCTGGGCCTCCCATTCCCTAGGGTGATTCTGTGGACCCCACTCTGCATCTCTGCCCCTTCCAGTTCTGGGAGAGAGGCTGTAGGCCTGGGAGGGGTGGGGCCGAATGCTCTGAGCTGGGACCTCATGACACTAAAATCAGTCATGCTCAGCAGACTTCCGGTGACCAGAGGAAGTGGGCAGTGGATGGCTTTGCTTCACCCGTGAGCTTATCCCTGGAGTCAGCAATTGGGGTCAAGATCCAGGACGGGGTCTGAGACAGAGTGGGGCTTAGGAGTATCTCCTGCACTCATGCCTTGATAGTCTTTTTAAAATGTGTTTCTTAGGGCTGTCGTGTACAGGTGTACAGGTCACGTACTGCACAAAGCGCCTCATCTCAAGGGCAGGATTCACATCCCACTCCTCCTACATTGCTATGCTGTCTTTATTGTGGCAATTCTCAGGCAGATGGCAGTAAACTGTCACATACCAAAAATAATTGGTACATTACAATGATTTTCCGACAGATGGCACTAAAGAGCCACGCAGAGTTCTCCTTGCTTGTGTTTACCAAGGTGCTACCAGCTGTTGTCCCCGGCTGGTGTGGCTCATTCATCTCTGGTCTGCAGAGGCAGAATGTCTCAGCTTGACCATCACCTCTGGCCCACGCGTTCAGAGAGTGGGGGTTGTGCCCGCACCGTGTAAAACTGGCCTTCGCAGGAGCCTGTGACCTTCAAGGATGTGGCTGTGGACTTCACCCAGGAGGAGTGGGGCCGGCTAGGGACAGGCCAGAGGGCGCTGTACCAGGACGTGATGCTGGAGAACTACCAAAACATGGTCACCCTGGGTGAGGCCCGGCCACCCTCTGCATCCCCTGGTGTTGGGGACCTCTGTGTCCCTCACACTGTCCTCTCTACTCCTCTCTCCTTGCCTGCTCGTCCAGGGACCCCAGCATCCTGGAGGCCGCAGTTCTCAGCTGGCCTGGAAAGTGTGGATCCCCAGAACTTCAGCTTGTGTCCCGCCCTCTTCAGGGGTCCCTTTCCACATCCTGTGGCCTCCCCATCTGGCTGTGGAATCTTGACTTCTAAGGGGCCCCGGGCATCTGCCCAACCAGCCAGTTCCAAGCTGACCTGCCTTCGTGTCGTCTCCTCCAAGCACTTGAGCACTGTTTTCATGTGTGGCTGAGTCGTGACCTTATCCACAGCCCCCAAAGCAGCCCCCCAGCCCGCTTAGTCCACCATCCAGCTCTTCCTCCCCATCTGCATCCCCCAGGCCCAGACCAGACCCCAGGACACCCTGTCTTCCTACCCAGGTGCCTGCGGGCTCATGGTTGCCTCTGTCTCAGAACACTGTGCCAGGTGACTTTTTGAAATGATAATGTTAAATATGATTATTATTCGCAGTGGCAGTGGTACTGGGGATCGAACACAGCCTTTGCTCTGAGCTACATCCCCAGCACTTTATTTTTTTATTTTGAGACAGGGTCTTGCTAAGTTGACCAGGCTGAGCTGGAATTTGGGATATTCCTGCCTCAGCCTCCCAGCATGCTGGGATTACAGGCCTCTGCCACCACGCTTGGCTCCCAGAGAGAACTTCTTAATCCCTTCCACAGCAGCACCCTCAATGACCCAGTCACATCTCAGTAGGCCCCACCCCTTAAAAGTCCCACCACCTTTCAATGTCACCAGCCTGGGGGCCAGGATTCTAACTCATGAACCCCTGGGGGATGCACTCACACCTATCCAAACTGTAGCTAGTCCAGGGTCATCCATAGAAATAGGATGCGAAAGCTGGGCATGGTGGCGCATGCCTGTAATCCCAGCATTCAGGAGGCTGAGGCAGGAGGATCGCTGTGAGTTCGAGGCCAGGCTGAACTACATGGTGAGACCCTGACTCAAAAAAAAAAAACTTAAATATTCTGGTGGGCACTTTAAAAAAATAAATTAATTTTAGTAAAGTATTCTCCTTACATCAGGCTGTCTGAAACACTGTCCTTTGAACAGGTCAAAATCTTAATCAGTAAATGTATATTGAGAGGTTTTCCTTTTTTTTTCCATTGTAAGGCTTCGAAATACAGAAAACTGTCCATGGCACTTAGAAAACTGCTCTCCACTGTAGAAGAACAGACCCGGAGCCCGCATCTGCACAGGGCTCAGTCTCTGGAAGACTAGGCAGTCCGGCTGTGTGCCTGTGCCGACCATGAGAATGTACAATCGCTAGGCACCTCCTGGAGGCAACTCCCCTCCCTGTGGTTCCAAGTGCCTGCTGCATCCTGCGCAGCTCTCAGAGTTCCCAGGGGGAAGGACAGCGAGAGGATGGAGAGAGAAAAGAGACAAAAAGCTGAGGTCAGGTGGAGCCCTCTCTCCTTTTGCGGGGAAAGGAACTGCTCAACCAAGGCTGTGCATTTATTTATACATTTAGCAAGTTGGTGTCACGTGACACCCCTTTTCCTAGCAGCCCATTGCTTGGATTGCCCTGGGGCTAGGTGTTGTCTGGGCTGGAGCAGCTTGTTTACACAGCCCACCTTGGCCTGCTGCTCTTTGTTGCTCTTTGTCCTCTGGCTGGCCTTGCCTCGCCCCCGCACGGGTTCCCCCTTCAGCCACTCCCCACATCTCCCCCTTTTCTGGTTTGTAGTTGTAAGCGATGGGTGGCCAGTTGAAGTTGGAGGAGCTGTGTTTGGAGGACTCTGCAGACAGCTTTCTTGTGGTTATACCTTTCTGCTGGATGTTCAAGACCAAGTTAAATTGAGACCTGTATTAAATAATTTCTGTTAGGTATCAAGGTCAGTTAAGTCTCCTCAGGAACTACCTTGGAACCGTGCAAAGCACCTCTTTGTTCTTCTGTCAGTGTCAGCCATCTGGATGAGTCACGGCCATTGCTTGACCAAGTCGCTTTCTGTGAAAGTTTGGGAGCCTTTTCTCTCCTGGTGACTCTCCTCAGGCACACTATACATCCTAAATCACTTCCCTCTGTGGTCCTATAATCTCCTTGGTCAGAAGACTGGGGACTCACTGAGTTCCTGGATGTCAGAGCAGAGGTTCTCTTATGTCCTGGGTCCTCATTGACCTTGAAGGGCTGGGGCCAAAATATTGGCTGTCCTCTTAGCCCATCTTTCTAATTTTTTGGTCTCCAAACCTCAGTTGTTGAACATCCATAAGAGGAGATTAATGACATTACATTGTAATGAAGGCAGTGAGCTTAATATTACTTTCTTATCTAAGTATCAGGCACCTTAGAACATGAGATAAAACCATTATTTCCTAACAACCATGGATATTCTAATATTTGAATCCCTATAGAATGTTAACTGTTACATATTTTACACAGAAAATTAGAAATCAAAATCATACATAATATTGTAACATGACAATCATAATGACATTTTGTCAACACACCTGAATTTTCATTTTGGCGTAAAATATCTCTCTTTAGTCAGTCATCCCTATCTAATATATAAAAGGCTTTTACCTAACTTGACCTTTAGTGGGATGTACATCACATAAGTTTTTGTTAAAGGCAGAGGTCTAAATCTGAAAGAAAAGTCTATCACCATAAACAGTCCTTGTTCCACACTTTGGAAGACCCGCACATCTGCAGGCATGAATACATTCAATACACTATGAACAATAACAATCGCCATAGCCATATGAAAACCTTTGTACAAGAACATCTTTAAATCAAAATCTTATTGTCTAGAAAACTTAATCTTTTGACAATGACCAACGTAATCATATCACAATATATTTTAATAACATTTATTGGGGTGTCTTCCAATAAGGCTATGGTGATCACTGGGGCTTCCTATTAATGAAAAAGACTCACATAATTTCCCAGGCAGCTGCTCCTTTATTCACCAAAGGGAAACTTGACCAATAATTCTCCAAGCCCAAAAGGTCCCCTTAATTACCTTACCAAATTTCTGATGACCTCTGAGAAAACCAAATTTGATATCATTTTGACCAGCAGGCAACCCAGGTAAAAGCATGCTTTTTAAACTGTAAATCAATTTAAATTTTGAATAAATGATCCAAAAATGCAAAAGAAAAAAGGAAAAGAGAACATTGTTGAGCTCAAAAAAATAAAAAAAAAAAACAGCTGTTAACTGGTCAAATGTACAAACATGCAGAGACGATCTGTACAGACTGGACAAAAGACATACACAGACAATCCACCTACAAAATCAGAGTGCACTCAAATATATTCTTTTTTTTTTTTTTTTTTTTTTTTTTTTTGTGGGTACCGGGGGGACGACCTCAGGACCTCACGCGCCAACAGGCACCCGAGCCGCTGAGCGATATCACCGGCCCCTTTTTCGTATGTGGGTTCCGGGAGTCGAACTCGGGCCTTCGCGCTTGCAAGGCAGGCGCTTAAGCCGCCGAGCCGTCTCACCGGCCCTCAAATATATTCTTGACCAAATTGAATTATAATAACTCTTTCACAATTTTAGAAGTTTATAAGTAGACTAGTCAGATTTTTGTTGGTCAATAGCATCGATCTCTTAAGAATTTGGAATAAAATCTTTTATCTATAATCAATATATAATTTTTATTTTGTCTTAATACTTGTAACTTTTGTGTCCCCTTCTTTCTTGTAACTTTCAGCTTGGTTATCTCCAAGCACTCTACCACCTACTCAAACCTTTGATTCCCATTTTTGGTTACCATCTCCTGGGCATTCTGGGTCGATTCCTTCAATTGGCCCCAGGTCAGGTCTGCCCCATCCTTGTCTATTGACTGTAAAGCAGTCTCCAGGCATCACTGTCACAGGACTGAGCATCAGCTTCTTGAAAGGTGGAATCAACTCCTCCTCCAGGCCTGGGTCCATGATACAGCCAGAGAGGAACACACTCTGGCACCCAAACAGGCTGTTCAGCATTCTCTGGAAAGACATAAGCATACACTCGACCCCAAATTAGCACTGGGCTGAGTCCCTTCCATTGTCCAGTATGAAGATCTTTCCAAAGGACCCTTCCTAACTTCTTTTCCTTTACCTGATTGAATTGTCTTCCTGCTGCTGTAGTTTCATCCTTAGTAGGATTTAAAAAGTTAACCGTATATACTGCCAAGAGAAGTCTACTATGAGGTGTAAATTTTGTAGGGAAGGATTCCCCCTTTTGTTTTTGTAATTGAATTCTGAGTGTACGGTGAGCACGTTCCACAATCCCTTGACCCTGAGGGTTATAAGGAATTCCCGTGGTAAGGGAAATACAAAAAGTTTTACAAAACGCTTGGAAGGCAGCACTTGTATAGGCTGGGCCGTCGTCAGTCTTTTGTATATAAGAAAAACCTATATTTGCGCACCTGGGGCTCCCACCCGCTGCTCCTGCCTCTGGCTGCAGCCCCCGCCCTGTTGTCTTGGGCTGTGGGTGAGCGCCCTGCTGGCGGTGGCTCACCGGCCTGGGGTGACAGCCTGGGTGTCACCCCTCGGCTCGCGGTTTGACACCAATGTTTGGGTGGTGGTGACTGGGAGGGGGTCAGTGCCCGCCTCCCTGCCAGGGATGGGCTCCATCGCTGGTTTGGCTTTGCTGGTGTCCCCCTCCCTGGAGGATGCCACAGTCATTGCCTCCACAGCCATGGCCACTATTTTTTTCCTGGTTTTTCCCTCCTCCGATTTGGGCTGTTGTGGCTCCCGCAGCTCCTAGCCCAGCGTTGGGTGCTGGGGGCCGTGAGTGTGGCTGGCGGGCGTGCAGGTGTGGCTGGGGCTTCCCGGCTGAGTCCACCTAGGGCCGGAGTGAGGGGCCCTCTCTCTGCTCGGCCGGAGCTGTGCTGCACTGAGCCGGCTGGGCGGGCGGCCTGATCCGCACACAATTCAAAAAAATTTTCTTTCCACAACAAATAATCTCCCGGATTTAAACATGCTTTAGCTGTTCCTTTCCAATCATTTAGGGCCATAACCTGTTGTCCTATAAGTTCTATTAAACCTAAGGTAAAAGGGGCCGTAGGGCCATAGGTAGCATTAGTTTCTTTTAATTCTTTTAAGGTCTTAAAGGGTACAGCTTCATGAAGACGTACAACTTGTCCCGGATTATTGGGATCTTGATTCAGTAACAGGGTAAATATGTTGAAAACCCTCCATGGACTCCCCCACCTGTCTGGCTTCTTTTAGTGCCAATTGCAAGGGAGAGAGAGAACACGGCTGTGCTCCCCGAGAGGCGGAAGTTCCAACCTGTGACGCAGCAATGTTTCTCTGAGCTGAAAAGGCGGGAATCGCCGCTTGTGGCTCAGTTAAGGTTGTCGGGGTGGCTGTTATTCCACCATCCTTTTCCTGCTCGGAACTTGATTTTATAATAGCGCCCTGGGGCCAGTGAGATGGCTCAGCGGCATACGCGCCTGCCTGGCAAGTGCGAGGGTCTGAGTTCGACTCCTGGAACCCACATACGAAAAAGGGCCGGTGATATCGCTCAGCGGCACGGGCGCCTGCTGGCACGCGAGGTCCTGAGGTCGACCCCTGGTACCCACAAAAAAAAAAAAAAAAAAAAAAAATAGTGCCCTGAGCCAAATCCTTTGTGGTCATCCCAACAAGCTTACGACCGTTAAGACCCTCTCTAATCAAAATCCATAAAAGTAAAGTAAATACAGGAATCAAGATTACAATAAACAACTCCATATACATTTGTGGCTCTTGAGAATTTGCCTGCCCCATGTTCAGTGACAGACAAAATCAATACACCTCTTCCCTCTTTGCCTCCCACGAGCCTGTTTTTTGTTTTTGTATGGGGAATCGAACTCAGGACCTTGCACTTGCCAGGCAGGTGCTTAGTGCCACTGAGCTATATCTCCGGCCCTAGTGAGCCCATTTCTCGCTCTCTGGCCCTAGTGAGCCCACTTTTCTCTTGCCCCAAGTTTAACACCTGATGATATCAATGCACTGCTCCCCCTTTTGCGTGAGAAGTGTCCCCATACCCACTATTTCTTCTTACCCTGGTCTGTGTTCAGGCGCCATATGCCGTGTCCCAAGCAGCTCTTAAAAGTTCCCAGGGGGAAGGACAGCGAGAGGATGGAGAAATAAAGAAAAGAGAGGTCAGGTGGAGCCCTCTCTCCTGATGGGAGGAAAGGAACTGCTCAACCAAAGCAGTGCGTTTATTTATACATTTAGCAAGTTGGTGTCACGTGACACCCCTTTTCCTAGCAGCCCATTGCTTGGATTGCCTTGCGGCTAGGTGTTCTCTGGGCTGGAACAACTTGTTTACGAAGCTCATCTCTGCCGCTCTTTGTCGGCAGGTGTGATCAATTTCCAGCTTCAGCCGCTCCCCACAAGTGCCCACAGCAACTGTCCCGTTTTTCCCCAGTGGGGAAGCTGCTTGACTCCAAACCGGATGTCATCTTCCATCTGGAGTGAGGGGAAGAGCCAAGGATGGAGGAGAGAGAAGCCCGTGTTGGTGGGTGAGCGTGTCCAGTAGGGGTGAGCCCCTCCTGTGACACACACACACAGAATAATAACGTCAAAGGGTGGAAGGAGTGTGGTCCAGTGCCCGGGACACAGTACTCCAGGCAGCAGTGGCTGTGGTGTTCGTTATCATTGAAATTGTACAGCACTCTGAGAGGCTGAGGCAGGAGGATTGCGAGTTCAACCCCACCCCAGGCAACTTATCAACTTACTGAGACCCTGTCTCAAAAAAATAACACAAAAAAGGGCTGAGGATGTAGCTCAGTGCAAAGGCCCTGGGTTCAATCCCTAGTACCACAAAATGGGGGAGGGGTATATTTCAGCTAGTTTAAGGTAAAGACCCAGATATGGGACCTGGCCTGGTGTACTGGGGGAACAGGGAGGAGCCAGATGTCGCCTCCCCGTGGACCGAGGACTCCACCCCAGGAGGACTGAGTCATCTGTGTTTCCATCACCGTCCACCCCATCATGGGCCCGACATCACCTCTCCCTCCACTTTGCACCACAGCCCATCTGTCCCCAGTCCTGTCTCTCTTGTCCCCGACTCGGGCCCCAGCTCCTCTCAGGGGCACCTCTGCCAGCCTACTCAATGGCCGCACTCCCTCCAGTCTGCCTCACACACAGCCCCAGAGGGCCTTACTGCACTGAGAGCTGACCCCACTCCTCCCTGCTCATGGCCCCCTGTGGCTTCCCAGCACCCCAAACATATTTCCAGCCCTTCAGCTTGACACTCGAGGCCCACACTGTCTCTGCCTCATCTCTCACCACAGCCACCCCTGCTGTCCCCATGCCTTGACCTCCCTGAACCCGAACGCATGTTTCCACCTTTGGGGCTTTGCACATGCTGCTCCCTCTGCCCAGAACACCCTTCTCTGCTGCGTTCGCCTGGCAAACACCATCATGTTTCTCAGGATGAAACTCACAGGTCACTTTCTGCAGGACGCCATCATGACTTCTAGGCCACTGCTCTTTAGCGATTCACAGTCCTTGCTTGAGATGCTCCCACGACACTTGTGCACACTGTGATTAAGAGTGTAGGCTCTGAGTTCAAATCCTGGCTCTCCCACTAATGGGCTGTGGGTTTGTGGCCAGCGACTTACCCTTTCAGTGCCTGGGTTTCCTTATCTATGAAATAGTGGGACTAACAGTACCCAGCTCACTAAAGCTGTTGGTGATTAAATTGCTTAATGCATAGAACAAGCTTAGAATAGTGCCTGGTACATGGTAAGCATTTAATAAAGGTTATCTAGTAGCCGGGTGTGGTGGCACACACCTGTCCCAGCACCTTGGGAGACTGAGGCAGGAGGATCACAAGTTCCAGTCCAGCTCAAGCAATTTAGTGAGACAGTGTCACAAAATAAAAAATAAAATACTGGGGTTGTAGCTCAATGCAAAAGTTCTGGGTTCAATCCCCAGTACTGCGCACAAGAAGGTTACCTATTGCAATTAAACTAGTAACTATTATTGTAATAATCTGATGTATTTGTTAGGACTCTTGCATGCAAAGAATCAAAATAAGCGTTGAGTTGTTGTTTGGGTTTTCTTACCCATATAACTGGGTGTGGGGAGACCGGGCAGAGGAGTGAGTGAAATGAGTGGGACAGCAAGGGCTCCCGCAATGCGCGGTTAAATGTCAGAGCAGATCCGCAGGGCCACAGCCTAGCAGAATTAGAAACAGTTACCCTCAGAGATGTTTGCTCTGGCCATTGTGTCCCTCACACCCCTGAGAAGCTTGCTTAGCCCACACTGTTCCTTCCATTTCCTACACAAATGATTTTCTTCTGCACCTTCGTTCTCGGGGCCTTGGGTTACATATAAAAGGCCAGGGGTTTTTCAGATCAGCACTGTTTTCCTGAGACTCTCCCATGCAGCTAAGACGCAGTGAAAGCAGTGCCTCTGGGCCTCTTGGAATTTAAGCTGAACTTTGACTCTGAGTAATGTTTTCCTCTGTACCTCCACGGTCCCACACTGTGACAGTTGGGAAGTGATAAGTATAAGAATTTGGGGGGGCCGGTGAGATGGCTCAGCGGCATAAGCGCCTGCCTGGCAAGCACGAGGGCCCGAGTTCGACTCCCGGAACCCACATACGAAAAAAGGGCCGGTGATATCGCTCAGCGGCACGGGCGCCTGCTGGCGCGCGAGGTCCTGAGGTCGACCCCCCGGTACCCACAAAAAAAAAAAAAAAAATGAATTTGGGCATCTGTGGGTCTGTAGCCTTAAACAGAACTGTCAAGGCTCTCCCGTCTTCTCTCTTTTCCTCCCTCCCTGCACATGTGGAGTCTGTTTCTAGCTTTTTGCTATGTACAGACCTTTCCAAGTGGCGGTCAGCACGGCTGTCACCATCTCAAACTTACATTCTGCCTGGCAACCCAATATGTCAGCCTCAAGGCAGACAGATTGGCTCCCTTTGCCCCAAATTTCCCTGGTCTTTAACATACAGAAAAACGTCATTAACCAGTAACTGAACACCTCTCAAGAGTTGAGTTCTCAGAGGTTGACCAGGAGTAATTGTTATGGCTGCAGAGAAAAACAAAAACAGCAAAATAAACCTTCTGAGTTAACCCCTTCCTTGCACACTCTCGCAAACAATGTGAAACTGACTGTGTCATACTCACTTGCCAACACTAGATATTTTTAACATTTTCCCATCGAAAAATGGTAAATGACATCTTGGCAATTTGATTTTTTGTTTTGTTTTTGTTTTTCGAGACAGGGTCTTGCTTTGTAGTGTAGCCTGGCCTGAAAGTCGCTATATAGCCCAGGCTGGCCCCAAACTCGTGGTGATCTTCCTGCCTCAGCCTCCCAAGTGCTGAGATTATAGGAATGCACCACCATGCCTGGAATTTTTTTTTGTGTGTGTGTGGATACCAGGGGTCGACCTCAGGACCTCGCACACCAGCGGGCGCCCGTGCCGCTGAGCGATATCACCAGCCCCTTTTTTGTATGTGGGTTCCAGGAGTCGAACTTGGGCCCTCGCGCTTGCCAGGCAGGCGCTTACACCACTGAGCCATCTCACCGGCCCTGGAAATTTTTTACTTATGGATGTTGAGCATCTGTGTGTGTGTGTGGTCTGTATTTGTATGTATGTGATGTGTGTGATGCTAGGGATGGAACCCAGTTCCTTGTGCACGCTAAGCATGCATTCTACCACTGAGCTACATCCCCAGTCCAGTCTTGCCCATGTATGTATTTATTTATTGGTACCAGGAATTGAATTCACAATGTTGCGCTTGCCAGGCAGGCGCTGAGCCGCTGAGCTATATCCCCAGCTTGCCCATGTATTTTTGGGGCACTCAGTTTTCTACTGTGAACTGTCTATTTGTATTCTTACCTTGCAATTTTATGAGACTATTTTTTGTTCTTATTCATAAATATTCATTATATATCATACTAGTATAAACTGTTTTTCAGCCCACAAACTGTTTTGCAACTTGGTTATCTTCATTTTTAGGGTACAGTGGTGCATCCTCCCATATCAGAACATGAATCTACCTAACTCTTAAAATAGCAACACAAGTTTTTAAGTTTTTTGTTTTGTTTTGTTTTGTTTTGTTTTTTGAGACAGGGTCTTGCTATGTAAGTCAGACTGGCCTTGAACTCACTATGTAGCCCAGGCTGGCCTCGAACTTGTGGCGATCCTCCTGTTTCAGCCTCACAAATGCTAGAATTACAGGCATGTGCCACCACACCCAGCTAGCAACACAAATTTTAAAAAGTTTTTTTTGAGACAGTCTCACTATGTAGTTCAGACTGGCCTTGAACTCCCTATGTAGTCCAGGTGATCCTCCTGCCTCGGCCTTCCAAGTTCTGGGATAGCAACAAAATTTTTAATGTTTTTTTAAGGTTTTGTGGGGGGGGTAGTTGGCATCAAACCCAGAGCATTCATACTGAGCTACGTGTCTAGCCCTTTTAAAATTTTTGAGACAGGATCTCATCAAGTTGCTAAGTTGCCCAGGGTGGGCCCGAACTTGCAATCCTCCTGCCTCAGACTGCTAGAATATAGCAATATACATTTTCAAACCCTTCTTTTTAGATTTATATTGCCACTTTTCAAAGAATCAGCTTTCTCTGACCTGTGATAAAGGGTGTTCATATTTTCCATTTCTTTCAGACTTGGAGACGAGCTCTGTGACTGCCCAGGAGACATTTTCAAAAAAGAGCATTTCTGAAGAGTCAGCTTCCTGGATGGTGGGGATTTCAAAGGCTGTGCTCGGAGATGCCAACCTGAGGGAGCCCTGGTCCACCATCCATGGGAGGACCCAGAAGAGCAGGGGAGAAAAATTGAGGTATTTATTTGGTCCCCCCCAAGGGAGACACCACTGGGGAGAGAGTCCTCAGGTGTCATGAGCTTGGGAGAAGCCTGAGCCAATTGGTGACACTCATCAGGAAGCACAGGGTGCCTGGTGGAGAGAAAGCCCACAAGTGGAGTGGGCCACGGAAGAGCTTGAAATGCCAGAGGACCTTCATGGAGAAGAAACTGTTTAAGTGTGCAGAATGTGGGAAAGCATTCGCTTACCACTCAGACTGTATTCCCCACCAGCAGATTTGCACTGGAGAGAAACCCTACAAGTGCAGCAGCTGCGGGAGAGCATTTAGCAATAGCTCCTGTTGGATCCAGCACCACATCGTCCACACTGGGGAGAAGCGCTACACTGCCATGAGTGCAGCAAGACCTTTACTCAGAGCTCCTCGCTGACCGACCACCAGAGGACCCACCCTGGGGAGAAGCCCTACATATGTAAGGAGTGTGGGAAGGCCTTTACCCAGAGCCTGTCCCTCATCAAACACCAGCACTGTCACACTGGGGAGAAACCCTACAAATGTAACGGGTGTGGGAAAACCTTCAGCCACAGCTCCTCCTTGACTCAACACCAGAGAGTGCACACTGGAGAAAAACTCTGAGTGCTTGGAGTGTGGCCTTTAGCCACAGCTCGTCCCTGACTCGGCATCAGAGAATTCACACCTGTGAGAAGCCCTCCAAGTGTTACAAGTGTGGGAAGGCTTACACTCAGATTTCCCACCTTATGAGGCACCAAAGCATTCACATGGAAAAGCCTTATGTTTGCAATGAATGTGGGAGGGCTTTCGTTCTTCACTCAACACCAAACAATCCATACTAGTGAGAAGCCCTATAAATGTGTGTGCGAAAACCTTCAGCCAGAACTTTTCCCTCACACGCCATCAGACAAGGTCTCACCAAGTGGTTAAGATGCTCACACTGGCCTTGAACTTGCAATTCTGCCTCAGTCTCCTGAATGCTAGGATAGAGATTTACTGTCAGTCAGGAACGTTATGCTTGCTTATGGAAGTAAGGGAATTTATTGGTCCTGTCCACCTCAGCAACAAATGGATCCAGGTGCTTAAATGACCTGTCAGCAGTGTCCTCTCCTCCTCCTAGCTGCTTCCTTTTCGCAGATTGGTTTTCTGGCAGGTTCTTTCCTCACAGTGGCAAGGTGGCCACCAGCAGTTCTGGTTTATTTCCCAGCAACCTGGCAACCCAAACAGAAAGAAAACACCTCATCCCCTCCTACCACCACCACACATTGCCCCCACATATTGACTGATCACTCCTCACCCCAACAATGCTACCACACACTGCCTATTTCTATATGTACCCGCTTTAGTCCTCTCAACACAGGAGTCTTGTTAGAAAGTATGGATCATCACATCACTCTTCTGCCCAAAGCTCTCCAGCAGCACCCTAAAAATGCTGATAGTAAATCTCTATATTCTAGCGCACACCTGTAATCCCAGCACTCGGGAGGCTGAGGCAGAATTGCAAGTTCAGGCCAGCGTGAGCAACGTAACCAAATAGTGAGACCTTGTCCAAAAAACCTGCCAAAACCCTTCAAATGCTGTTTGGGCCCTGCAAGGCCTTGCCCCCCACCTGACAGTGTCTCCCCATTGCTCATTCCACCCCAGCCCATTTGGGTCTCCTTGCTCCTTCCCAAAATGCACCAGGCCCTCCCACCTTTACCTGGCCTGTTTCCTCTGCTTGCATCCTCTTGCAGCCATTCACAGTACTTCATCACTTCTGGATCTCTGCAGGAAGTGACCTCAGAGTTTTAAGACTCATTTCACATAATCACCTCCTTATGCTTTGCTATGGTTTCAGTGCATTTGCCCCAAATATATTGTGAAACCTAACCCTTGGTGTGACTGGATGTGAGGCCTTTGAGGGCAGAGAGCCCTCATGAATGGAATTAGTGATGCATAACAGAATTCAGAGAGCTCCCTTGGCCACACTACCATGTGAGGACACAGCAGGAAGGTGCAGTGTATGAACCTGGAAATGTCCTTGCCAGACACTGAATCTGACAGAACCTTGATCTTGGACTTCTGCCACCAGAACTGTAAAACTTTTCTGTTGTTTATAAGATACCAGGTCTAGTCATTTGTTACAGCAGTCTGATGTAGGACATCCTTGCACTCCATAGCCCATTCCCTGCTTTTTCTCCTAACATGCAGCCGAGGTACTATAAACTTCCACTTTATAGCCTGTCCTCCCCATTGGCATGGGAGCACCTGGCAGCCAGGGACTATGCATGCCCTGTCGCTGGCCAGGTGTGTGGCACCAGGATGAGAGAAGGAACCAACACACTTTTAAGACTCAAAACTTTAATCAGAGAACCAGCTGACATACTCACATGGCAGACATTTCTATACTGGCCGACTGCAACACAGGTAATGAAACACAGACCACCCCCTAATGGCTGCCAACTTCCTATAGGGCTTCTGATCTCTATCACTGGCATCAAAACTCTCTGTTGATGGGGTCTGGGGATATAGCTCAGCAGCACAGCACCTGCCTGGCAAGCGCAAGGTCCTGAGTTCGATTTCCAGTACCCAAAAAACAAAAAAACCTCTCTATTGAATATACTTTTTATCAACTTGTTTCTGCCCTGCCAACACTTTGTAGACCCCTTTCATATATAACATGCCCATCTCCCAGTGTAGACAGTTACACGCATCAGCCACTTAAAAACCAGAATGCTCAGCACTGTAGCATGGGCCCATCGGGTATATCGCAAGTTCCCATTTCAAGTACAAAACCAGCAGAATTCAAAGCAGGGTAAGGATTAAAAAGCCCAAGAATGTAGAGCACCCCAAATATGGAACATATTAAGTGTCCAAATCCAACATTTTCGTAAGCTTCTGTTCCTTTGGTAAACGTGACTGGGCCACTTAAGTGAGTAGGACACAAAAGCCCAGAGCTGACAAGGAACTTGAGGCTGGTCGTGTGGTTTGATGTGGTGTCAGCTGATGGAACAGGTATGACCAAGATGAACCCAGGGCCCCAGTGGGAAGGATTATCTCCTTGCTGGGCTTGCCAACAGTCCTTGGTGGGTCCAGAACTTCCTGGACAAGAGGGAAGTGGCATTTTAAAGATGTTAATTGCCATCTGACAGTGATCCTCTATGAAAATTAGTCATTTCCCTTCCCGATGCCAGAAGTTTTAGGGCCAGGGCTGTCATATTGGTATTCCTTCTCCTGCAGCCTAGCAAAACATTTACATTGGCTAAACTGTGAACAATTCTGCAATTGCTTCCACGTACCAATTTTCACGACCAGGCATGTCATATCTTTAGTTTGAGTTTCATGTGGCAACATTCAACACAACTTTCCTAACTGCCTCCAAGTTAGCAGAATCCATTCATGAATCTCGCTGTTTGCAGTACCATTAACTCCCACGGAAAGATTTGGTCTCCCGCTGTATAAGCAACGGCTGTAGAGGAGTATTATGGAAGGTGGCATGTGAACAAGGGCAGGGGGAGTCTTCTGTGAGTGAGAGATCTGGGAGGTCAACAGAAAGTTTTAGCCTTTTGAGATTTGATTTTTACATGTTCCTCTTGGCTTTCTGTGGAACTGTTAAGAACAGAGCAGAGAGATGGAGGAAAGGAAAAGAACATAAAAAGAGTAAGGTGGCACAGGCCCATTAATCCCAGCACTCTAGAAGGAGGATTGCAAGTTCAAGCCCAACCTGGGCAAATCAGAGCTTTACCAAGACCCTGTCTCAAAAAAAAAAAAAAAAAAAAAAAATAAGGCTGGGGAATAAGGTGCTAAATAAAAACTGGGGAAAAAAAGCTATGCACAGAGAACATCAACTGTAGTAAACAGATTACTAATTCTTTTAATATAAAAGTATAACATATTCATAGCTCACACTAGGTGAGTGCTTACTATGTGCTAGGCATTGGTTCTAACATTTATTTATTCAACCCTCACAACAGTGCTGAGGTAGATGACTATGATACTCGTTTTACAGATTTTAGGACACTGAGGCCCTGGGACGTTTTAGGACTTTTCCAAGGTCACCTAGGGTGGTAGATGACGGGTGGCATAAAACTCAGACAGGCTGGCTCCAGGTTCTACTTCTGAATCCTAATGTTAAGCAGCTTCTCAATTTTTGTGTTTTAATAAAACTCACGTGCAAGCTTTCTAATTGATCCTTATTAATCTGGAGGACAGAAAGCTTGCAATGTGCCGGCTTCAAATCTGACCTCAGAGGAATGTTTGGATGTCTAGAACTGTTACCACCTAATGGCTGTGAACAGTATTGCTGCTTGCTACTTTCGAGTGTGAAGTCGTTGGTGTCTGATGAGGGCAGAAAAGCACTTAAAAGCCTTCTGACAATGTTGACACTGGTAAGGTTTCTCCTGGGTATGACTTCTCTGGTGCTGACTGAGATGGGCACTGAAGCCAAAGGCTTTGCCACACACACCACAGGCATAAGGCTTTTCCCCAGTGTGAATCCTCTCATGCTGAGTTAGATTAGCTCTCTGGGTGAAGGCTTTTCCACATTTGCTACACAGGTAGGGCTTCTCCCCAGTGTGAACTCTCCGGTGAATAGAAAGGCACGAGCTCTGGCTGAAGGCTTTCCCACACTCCTGACAAAGGTAAGGCTTCTCCCCTGTGTGAACTCTCTGGTGTCGGATGAGTTCAGCATTCACGCCAAAGGCTTTGCCGCAGTCACTACATTCAAAAGGCTTCTCTCCTGTGTGAGTTCTCCGGTGCTTAGAAAGGCATGAACTCTGACGGAACGTTTTCCCACACTCGCTACACAAAAAGTGCTTCTTTGTAGCATGAGTTCTCTGGTGCTGAACAAGGTAGTTACTCTGTGTGAAGACTCGGTCACACTCATTACATTTGAAGGACTTCTCTCTAGTGTGACTTATTTGATGTTCTGAGAGGTGAGCGCTTTGGCTGAAAGTCTTGCCACATTTGTTACATTTAAAGGGGTGGTTGTCTTGAGGAGGCTGATGTCCAGTGAGGGAGGTGCTGGGGACAACTTTGCCATCCTCACCACTTTCATGGGGCCTCTGATGGCAGAGGAGCTGCATGCTCTGGCTGAAAGTTTTTCCATACTGGTTGCACTCAAATAGCTTCACCCTGGTGTGAATCTTCTTGTGCTGAGTGAGGTATCTTTTGCGGTTAAATGCTTTTCCACATTTGTCACACTTAAAGGATTTCTCGTCAGGCCTTGGATGCTCTCTCTGTCCTGTGTTCTGGTCCAAAACTTTCCTGCTCACGTCGAATCTTTGCTTTTCTCTGGCATGGACACTCAAGTGGCAGTTCAGGGTTGAGCTGCAAACGAAGCGTTCTCCACACTCTGAACACTCGTAGGGAGCTTCGATGGTGTGGATTTTCTGGTGCTGCACCAGGTACTCTTTCTTACTGAAGGTCTGCTTGCATTTGACACAGCCAAAGAGCCTGTTGGTGGCATGAGTAGCCTGGTGTCGAATCAGGTGTGAGGGTCGGCTGAAACTCCGGACACACTCCTGACACTTGTGGGGTCTGCTGCCTGTGTGAAACTGCTGGTGTTCATGAAGGTGAGTTTTCTGGGAGAAGCCTTTCCCACACTCACTGCATTTGTAAGGTCTCTCTCTGCTGTGAATCCTCTGGTGGATCTTCAGAGTGAAGGTGTAGTTGAAGGCTTTCCCACATTCATCACACTTGTAAGGCTTCTCCCTGGTGTGAACAGCCTGGTGTTTGATAAGGGACAATCTCTGCCTGAATGTCTTCCCACACTCCTGACACTCAGAGGTAGTTTTTGCAGCATGAGTTTTCTGATGCCGGATGAAAAGTTTCCTCAAGGTGAAGACCGCCTGGCATGTGGCACATTCATAGTGCTTCCGAGTGTGGGTTTTCTGGTGCCCAATAAGATGAAGGGCCAGGGTGAAAGTCATGTCACATTTGTTACATTTGTAGCACTTAGGACTTCTAGGGGTTTTCTGACACTTAACAGGCTGTCTGTGATGACTGGATGGACAGTTGCCACTTTGACTCTTTTCGCTAGTGTGAATTTTTTGATGCTGCTGGAGGTGCATATTCTGACTAAAAGTTTCCCCACATTCCTTACACACATAAGACTGGTAGCCTCCGTGGGTCACAGGACATACAACCAAGTAAGAAGTCAGGCTGAAACCTTTCTGTTCCTCTTGACGTGCAGATGGCTCTTCGCTCATGTGAGTGATCCAGTGCTGGATAAGGTGGTAACCCTGGCTGAAGCTTTCCTCGCATTCACTGCACTTATATAGCTGCTCCTCTCCCTGGACAGCATCCTGCTGCCTCTGCTCTGGGTTGTAGGCAAAATCACTCTTATATTCCTTTGACTTGGCTGGTGTGAGGCTCTTTTCAGTAATATGCATCACAGAGTCTTCTCCTGTGGAAAGGAAGCAAGGACTCAGGTGGCTCAATTCATGACTCGTGCATTCTGTGGTACTTTCCTTACTGGTGACGACATCAGAGTTTAGAACATTTTCTGGACCTCCCAGCAAATTGTCAAACCAGCTCTCATCTAGACAGACGTCAAAGCTGGAGTTCCAAGGGTCATCCTTGCAAACCATAATTTCCTGGGAGAGTCCTTCTTCCAAGAAATTCTGCTTCAGAGGTGAGTTCTTGGTCTCCGGCACACCTGAAAGAGAAGAGTACAAATGTCTCCTGTTCCCCAGAGAGAAAGATCAGAGATGTGGGCCAAGAACACAGACACAAGAGAGTAAGGGTGATGGTCTTAAGTCCTGCCTGTTTGTCAAGGGGATGAAGAAAAAGAAGTTCTGAGTGGTGTCTCATCTGGAACAGACATCACAGAAAAGAGAGCCCATTCTCAGAAGTGCTAAGAGGGCAGAAGGGAAACCAAAAGGATTCCACAGGGAGGGAGAACCTCAGCTATAACCCTCACACTCACTTGCCTGCTAGTGAGGTAGATTAGGATCTGGCAAACCAGCTGTGGAGGCTGTGTTCTACCGAGTGTTCTCTGAACGACAGCCGAGGAGCAGGCAGTCCCTGACCAGCTGGTAAGCTCCTCTTCCACAGCTAAGTAATCAGCAGAGCAAGATCTGCTCTGATCTGACCCACCCTCTTACCTACAATACTCTCTGGACTCCTTCACCAAACATGAGTTGTACCCGCTCCCCTCCATACCGCTCATCTTCCCCCTCCTCTCTTCCATCTTGCAGCAGCATCACCTGTTTCCAAGTCTCTTCCTTCCTGCCTCCTCCCCCTCCCCCTCTCTGTACTGGGGATTCAACCCAGGGCCTTCACACTGAGATACAATCCCAGCCCTTCCGGCTTTTATTTTGAGATAGGGTCTCGCTGAGTTACTTCTTTGTGCAGACTGGGCTTGAATTTGTGATCTTTCTCCCTCAGCCTCCCACACTGCTGGGATTACAGGATTGTGCCACCATGCCCAGCACCTTCTGCAATTTCAGAGCTCCTTACCCATCAAGCATGTCAGAGACTGCTTAGTGCCTCAGCCTGCAAGTGAAACTTGCAAACCAAAGCCTTCCAAACCACCGCTCTTGCCTTGCACTGTCACACTTGCTGCTGCTTTTGGCTCCTGGGCATCTGGGTTTTCTCTACACCATACCTTTGGTCACAATGTTCCCCCTACATGGAGCGCATCAGCAGACCCCTCTCGTAAGCTGGCATGGTATGGGAACTGGATACAAGGATGCATCAGCTAAGGTCTACTTCCCAGAGAAGTAGGGAGTAAATAATGACAACAAATCATGATGGCCACTACTAGAGGATACATATATACTATTAGAAAAGGCATATTGTGTGTGTGTGTGTGTGTGTGTGTGTGTGTGTGTGCGCGTGCATGTGCGCATGCACATTTGGTTGCTAGTAAAAGTATGGCTGCCTATACTTGGAAATAGTCTATAGGTTGATGTAGCAGAAACAGAAATCAGGATCTGGTCTGCAGAGAGCGCATGGCACCGTCATTAACCATGATGGGGAAGGTCGGGATCAGAAGTTAGGGGAGCATGCGTGTGTGTGTGGGTCTGTCCCCCTCATGAAACACTGGTGCTGAACATGAGGCTGTAGAGGGCTCCTGTTCCTGTGCTCAAGTGGTGAGCAAGAGCAGGGCTACAGGCTGACTGGGTGGGCGTGGCCTCCGGTGCAACGCCCTCCTTCTCCACTGAACCAATGATAATAGACAAGCCTCCCACACCTGGACAAGGCAGCTGCCTCTGCTTTCTTCCACTGGGGACGCTGCCACCAAGGGTAATACTCCAGGAACTGTCACTACCTAGTTGATGACCCAGAAGAACTCTGGCCTGAGAGAGAGCAGAATAGATACTGCTGGTAGCATTCAGGCCTGGCTAGAGTCATTCCCAGAGTTGGCCATCTGCTGTACCCAGGCCCAGGAAGCAAGGATAGGCTATACAAAAGGCGGTAAAACAGGGCACAAGGCAGGGCACAAGGAAGGCCTCCCCGGATAAGTATGGAAGGGAAGAATGAGGGAGGAAGCGGCACTGGGACAGCCAGTGCTGACGGCCCAGGAGGAGTGGGATCTGGCAGAGTCCCCATCTCCCAGAATGAAGGGACAGAAACCAACAGGTGGCAGAATGAAGCCCAGAGGCCAAGTGTGAGGCACTGGGCAGACACGCTGGGGACTGGCCGTGACCTTGGGCAGAGGTCCCGAGGACAGAGGGTACACCAAGGGCTTCTTCCTTCTGCTCACCAGGCCCTGTAGCTTCTGGGCTTCTTCTCACCAGGGCCTCCAACTTTTCTTCACCATCGGGATGGGATGTGGGGCTGGGTCTTGGGGGGTCTGCAGAGAGAGAACGGCACTGTCATTAACCGTGATGGGGAAGGTCATCTAAATGCTTCACACTACAAACAGCTCCTGTGGGTCAGCTGCTGCACCAGGCAACTCTAGGGTCGCCTGCCAGGATAGCTCTGAGACTTAAGGTGCCTAGTGCAGTGGAGAAGAGGGACCTAGTCAGTCACCATCCAGGTGGTGAGAGTTGTGACAGCTGGGGCTGGGGGCACAAAGAACTTATGGCAGCTCTTGAGGATAAACAGCTTGCCAAGGCCCCTGTGGGCCAGGCCCTGTGAAAGATGGCAGGGTCCCAGAGCCCAAGCAGACCTGAGCCCTGCCACAAACCTCCTGAGGAAGGGAGCGGAGAGCCACACTCTCCACATGGCACAGTGGAGAAAAAGCCATTGCTGGCTTTGAAGATGAAGAGGCGGTGTCTTGAACAACACAGGTAGCCTCTAGGTGCTGAACAGCGCAGGGCAGGAGTCTCCCCTAGAGCCCCTAGGAGGAGCACAGCCTTGCTGCTGACACCTTGGTTCTTGCCCAGTTAAAGCCATTTCAAACTTCTGCAGAACTGTAACACGACGAGCAGGGGTTGTTTAAGCCACTGTGTTTGCAATGTTTGTAAAAGCAGCAACAGGAGACTAACACACTGCTCTTGTATACATACAAGTGTGTCTAGGTCATCGGGTAAATGAATTTATTACTGAAAGACACCGCTGTACCCACCACCCCAGCTGCTTCTGTTTGGAGGCACATCTGGCTACAGTCTGGAGAAAAACTGCCACAATGTGACAAAAGACCATCAAATGAGAGATACCATAGCATGGCATCTTCTATTTTTTTCCATCTTTTGGAATACATTACTCTTCTATTTCTTGGGAAAAAAAAAAAAAAAAAACACAACTGTGGAACTAGAACAGGGGAGATGAGAAGATAAGGGATAGGTGCAGTGACGGAGATGGGGAGCTGGAGGGCTGAGGCCATGGACCTACACTGATGCACACTCAGGCTGGGGCCACTGCTTGCTCTATGAGGCTGCTGCACAAAATGGTGGGTGAGGCAGGCCCACCTGCTCCCCAGGGAAGGCCCACTCACACAGCTGGATTTTGGGAGGGGCCACTGCATCCCCAGAACCTAGGAGAGGGACTTACTGGGCCCAGACTGTGTAAACAATGTGCTTTATGCTGAACACCTCCTTCCCGGATAGTAGCCTAGAATTTGGTAAGTGCCAAGCAGAGGAGGCCACATGACTGGCCCCCAATAAAAACCCTGGGCCCTGAGGCTCTGAAGATCTTCCTCATGGACAGCACACATACAGTGTCACACTTCTGGGGGAATTAAGCACATCTCGTGTGACTCTGCAGAGATGATTCTGGAAGCTTGTGTCTGGCTTCCCTGAAGTTCACCTGTGCCTTCTCCCTTCACTCACTGCGCTCTGTGTCTCTTCATTGCAGCATTCACAGCCATGAGCACCACCATGGCCATGTTCGAGGGCTCCTCCTAGTGAAGCGCCACACCTAGGGGTGCCGTGGGGACCCTGACACAGCCGGGAAGCTAACTTCCCCTCTTTGAACCTCGCTTTCAGAATGATCCACAAAAAAGCAAGACCTGATTCATGTCACAGTAGCTTCTGCTTCTCAACCATTTACTTCCTTAGAAACCATTTGCTGAGGCCGTATGGAAGGTATGGGGGGTAAAGCAGTGAACTAACCAGGTCACGAGACCCCCACCCCAAGAAGCTCTCACTCCGGTGATGACATTAAGTAGTTGAAATGTGACGGAGCTACAAGGAGCTGGGGGGTGTGTAATGGGGTCGCAGTTCTGCCCAGGGTCTCTCAGCCTCAGCACTACTGGCACCTGGGATGGATCATCCTGTTGCTGGGTGCTGGCCTGTGCCCTGCGCAAGGCGCGGCAGCCTTCTCGGCTCTACCCATGAGATGCCGGTGGCGTCCCGCTGCCAGCATGACCACCCTAAATGTCTCCTTGCAGGTAGAGGCAGCCAACTAAGAGCCACGGGCCTGGGTAGTGATGATTCTGAGGTGCTCAGGAGCTGCGACTTCATCCTGTGGGTGCCAGAGCACAGGTGATCCCCAAGTAAGGCAGTGCCCTGGCCTGTCAGGATGACACTCACTCAGCAGGAAGAGGTTCTGGTAGTTGTCCAGTGCTGTGTCCCAGAACAGGTCCCCCTGGTCCAGCCCCAGGTGCTCCCAGTTCTCTGAGGTGAAATCCATGGCCATGTTGTGGGTTGCAAATTCCTGAAACAGTAATATACTGTCAGTCACTCAGGGTGGCACGGCAGGGGGAGCCCAACAACCCAGTCGAAGTGCCACCGCTCTCAGTTTGCCAGGCCTTTGGCAAAAATCGTCCTGTTCTTGGGTTCACAAAAACCCTGGTAAGTCAGAGCCAGGAAAGCCCTCTATTCTGTAGCAAGGAAAGGGAGTGCTGGACAGGGTGTCAAACCACAGTCACACATGTAGGACTGAAACCCAGGTTTGCCTGGCCTTAAAATCCATTTATTTCTTCTGATTTTTAAGTGTTGGTTCAAGATTTTAATTTACATTATTACAGAAATTTTCAAACATACACACAAGGAGAGAGATGCATGTGATTAACTGCCATGGACCTAGCACGCAGGAGTGACCTGATTTTACTTGCAATACTTCAGTATTAGCAGTAACTCCTTAACATCACCAAACACCTGACCACGTTCACAGTCTGTATACACATTCGTCTGATGTCCCAGGGTGTTTTTATAGCCAGCTTGTCAGAATTAGAATCCAAGGAGGCCCATGCCAGCAAGCAGCCAGAGGCCCCATTATCAGTACAGCTTCTGGGTGCACACGCCCCAACCTGCGTCACCAGGCCCACTGCAGGCTGCATGGTCACCGAAGGCGCATGTCTGCTATCTAGCTTGTAGTGATGCTGACTTTCTTCATTTTGAAATGTTCTGGTTGACAGGTGTTTAGAAAAGAAATTCAAGTACTTGAGAAGTACTGACTGAAAAGTGAAACCTGCCCCACCACTGTCGCTAGGTGAAATGCTGGCTGCTGGGCTGCTCCTTCCAGATCCCCACCCATGTGGACATGGGACACAAAGAACACTGGAAGAATGAAAAACAGGTCTCTTTAGTCTGGGTTGAGGCTTAGCTCCACTACCTTGCCCTGTAGGTGGCCCCTCTGAGCCCGATTCTTGCCTCACTGGTGAAATGTGGCTGATGCATCCCATCTTATCACAAGTACTATGGAAGTAACTGAGAGGCTGACAATTGGCCAGGTTTGCCATCATTAAGCCATGCATTTAATCTGTGTACACCTCTTCATCTGCACTTTATTTTACAATAAAAAGTTCTGGATGTTTTTTGTTGTTGTTTAAATAAACATGCTAGACAGGATCTTCTGGCTGCTGTGTGGAGAGAAAGTGGACCAGCAGAAGCTGGGAGACAAGGAGAAAGCCCAATGCAATAATCTGGGTGAGAAGAGGTGGCAGGAGTTGGGGGGTGCTGACAAGTGATGAGATTCCAGACATTCTGATGATGGTACCAACAAGATTTCCTGACAGATAAAATGTAGGGTGTGAAGAACAGAGAGGTGCCCAGGATGCCTCAAAGTTTTTAGTCTGAGCAACTGGAAGGGCAGAATTGCCACTTACTATGATGTGGGAGAAGTAGCCTGACTTTGGTTTGGGACCGTGGAGTTTGAAATACCCTTTAACACAATGTTCCCAGCCCCTAAGGACATCCACATTCTAACCTGGGAAGTCAAGAGTGTTCCATGACAAACAGGGAGTTGGAGCTGAGGGAAGTGATCCTGGATTACCTGAGGGGACCCTCATATGTCATTACAAGGAGCCTTATAAGGAGTGAAGGGGTCACAGGAGGGAGAAGGTGATGACATGACTGATGCTGCCAGGAGCCAAAGAATGCAGCAGCCTCTCAAAGCTGAAGAGGCAAGGGACAGATTCTTTCCTGGAGCCTCCAAAAGGGGCCAGCCTGTCCCATATCTTGGCTTTAACCCCAAAAGACTCGGGCTTTGGGCTTTGTTTTGTTTTGTTTTTCTTTTTTTATGTGGGTACCGGAGTCGAACCCAGGACTTCACGCTTGCCAGGAAGGCGCTTATGCCACTGAGCTCTCTCACAGCCCCTTTGTTTCGTTTCTGAGACAGGATTATTATAGATAGGTATTTAGAAATCTTGTAGGCAGTCAGACAGGGCTGGGCCCTTGGAAGGTCAGGGCAAAAGACAACTGTGGCTGGAGGCATATTCACTGAAGGCCAGGCTTCAAGAAAAAGAGAAATTACTCAGCCCATACTTCCCCTAGGGATGAACACAGTGATTGATATTCTAAGTAGACATCAATCACCTTGGGGTGTAGGACCAAACCTCCTTAACCCACCCCTTCCAGGAAAGTCCTTGTTTGTCCCATGTGCACTTGCTTCGTGACTTGCTTCCCAATTTGATCCCTGTTTAATCAATACTACCTAAGCGATTGTACTTGTTGTAATCTCATTGGTTCACTATAGTTTTTTCCCACCTCTCAGCCACCTTGTGACTTCCCACTGGATCAATATTACCTAAGTGACCACACTTGTAACCTTATTAGTTGACCTTAGGTTTTGTTTTTTTTTTGTGGGTACCGGGGGTCGACCTCAGGACCTCGCGCGCCAGGGGGCGCCCGTGCCGCTGAGCGATATCACCGGCCCTTTTTTCGTATGTGGGTTCCGGGAGTCGAACTCGAGCCCTCGTGCTTGCCAGGCAGGCGCTTACGCCGCTGAGCCCTCTCACCGGCCCCCATTGACCTTAGTTTGGTACCACCTTGAACCTACCTCACCTTGTGGTTTTGCTCAATAAAACACCCTTGAGAAGCAGGTTGGCGGGCAACCCACTTTCTGGGCCCCCTTCTGTCTCTCTTAGACAGAAGCTTTTCTTCCTTTCAATAAATTCTTTACTCTTAACCTCTGTTGTTCCTACAATTCATTCCTTGATTTTGATGAGGGTGGGGACCATGTCAGTTAGGTCCTTAGTGTAGATCCAGTACTCACAAAAAGGCCCACACAGTAGGCACACAATAATACTTGCTAAATAAGGCGAGGAAGCACAGAGTCTTAGAAGCTGTTTGGGACCTTGACAGGAGTAGTTCATTGCTGATGGAGACCACTGTAAGTGGGGTGAAGAAATGGGGATAATAAACTGAGTCCCGGTCACTGAGGCAGATGCAGCCAACACCATCACTGGACTTCTGATCATGTGACCCATATATACAGTCTCCGGCAGTTTAGGCCAGTTTGCATCAGAGTTTCTGTTACCTGTAGTTGAAATTGCTGCTATCTATTCCCTGTCCAGAGGAACGAGCTAACAGATTTTTTCGGCAGAAGCCAGATCACAGTGGGCCTTAAAGGGTTTCCCTTTGCTGCAACTATGAGACTGTTGGTCTGTGTTGGTCAGGGACCCTGGGAGCCGTGTGGAGGAGGTAGGAAGACAGGAGCAAAGACTTGAGGGAGCCACAGAAGGGTTTTATACAAGTGACAAACCAGGACGAATGTTTCTCCTACACGCCAAACCCTACTGTGGGTGCCGGGGACACGGGCATGAGTCAGACCTGGTCCTTGGCCTTGAGACGCTATCTGATGGACATTAAGGATGAAGAGGTATAGCTGTGACAGAGAGGCACTAGGGTTGTGTGAGCCAGGGGAGGGAGAGAAGAAGTTGCTTTGGGACCAAGGTGAGCTTCCTGGAGGGGAAGATGTTCGAATTGGATCATTAAGGGAGAGCAAGCTAGAGAAAGGTTTTCATGCATTCATTCATTCCATGAATACCTCACATGGCTCGCTGTATTCTGGGGCTATGCTGGGCCCTGGCAACCCAGAGATGAAGCCTAATCGCTTCCTGTCACCGAGGAGCATGTAGTCTTGTGGCAGGGATAACCACAGCTGGGTGGAACTGTGTTGAAGTGGACGCAGCAGAGGGTGGTAGGGAGGCACCAGAGTGGGGGATGAGCTGACCATGTCATGGGGAGAGGGAGGAGACCAAGGTGGGTCTTGAGGACTGTGCGAGACATCACCTCAGAGAGGAGCAGCAGGACATCCTAGCAGAGGGTACGGCCTAGGCCAAGACAGGAAGCCTGGGAAGTACAATGTAACATCTTCCACCAGGCCCATAAGACAGAACTGGTTACCTGGAGAAATGGCAGAAGATGCTGGAGGGGTGGGCAAAACCCAGATTATGCAAGAATGGGCCAAGAAATCTGTATTTTACCCGGTAAGCAATAGGGGTTCCCGAAAGATACTAAGCAGGATAATGATAGTTATCAGAGCTTTACCTTTAAAAAATTGCTTGGAGCCACTAGGGTTTAAATACGAAGAGTCTCCCAGGGACTCACGCAGGGAGGTGCAGCAATGTGCAGAGGCGGGGCCTAGAGAGGTGACTGGACCATGAGGGCACTGACCTCATCAGAGGGTTAAATCACCAGGAGTGCACAGCTCTGGGTTAGCAGGGGGCGGGGCCCAGCTGGAGGAAGCAGGTCACTGGCGGCGTGCCTCTGCCTTTGAAGGGTATTTCTTGTTCCTGGGCCCTTCCACACTGGCTCTTTCCCTTTTGCTCAGCTTCCGGGCTGCCACAAGGTGAGCAGCTCTGTTCCACCACACCCTCCCTATCATGATTTACTTCAGGCCCAGAAGCAAAGAAAACAAGCACCCGCAGAATGAAATCGCTGAAACTCAGCCAAAATAAACCTTTCTCTTTCAAGTTCTTTTTCTCGGGACTTTGCTCACAGTGATGAAAGGCTGATGAACACAGGAGCTGCCATGGTATGGTGAGCTCAGGACAAAGGTAGGCTAGTTTTCCTTTAGTAGTGGTCAGTTGAGACGGAGGGACCTCCAACTCACTTCCACCACAGCTGCCTGGGCCCGGTGGCTTCTTTTAAGCTCTCCCTCCTTCCCTTCCATGTTCCTGGCTGGTAGAGCTACAGGAAGGGAGATGAGAGAAAGTCTTCCTTCCTCTTGTAGCTGACTCCCTGCCCATACTGGATGAGCCCCCAAAATATCCAGAAGTAGGAAGACAAGTCCCAGCGTGAGTCTCCCTGCAGGAACCACAACAACTGTATTTACTGAAACTATCCCAGCCTCACATTTCCATTTTGCTTTAGAACCTGCAAAGCAACTTCACAGCCACTCTTAGCACTCACTGAATACACATTTGGGAGATTTGGTAATGAAAGTCTGTCGCCTTGTTGGGGCCTTTGATTTTGCTCACTGCCATATCTTAGCACCAGCACAGTACCCACGGTATAGTAGGTGAAGTATTCATTGACAGAACGAATGTGTCTCTGAACCAATGGGACAACAGTCAGGTCTGGATACCAAATTTAGAAAAAATATATTTGATTCTCAGAGTTCCCTAGGTTTTTATTTATTGAGATTTTATAGGTGGTCGACCTGTAACAGATGCTAACATTTACTGAACCATGTGGTTCCTCACACAATGGAGATAAAGCCTCAACTGACAAGTATAATGCAGTTGACAGACGTTTTATTTGGCCTACATAGTGTTGACATATAAAACATTATAAAAGTAAATTCTTTAAGGAGTCCCACACTTGAAAATTGGGAAATCTCACCTAAACCAGTTTCTGAAACACCCTAGGACAATGGTGGTGAACCTATGGAATGCATGTTGAAGCCAGTTGTTTGTTATCATTGAAAGCTCTAAAAGGTTCACCATCACCGCCCTAGGATTTGGCAACACTGGGTCTGCATTCCTGCAAACTGAGTTCACTGGAGCTCGAGATGGGCCAAGTGCTCCTCGGCCCTTACTCCGGCAGGTTCTCTACCTTATACACCTGGTCCTATATAGACACCCAAGTTTGACATCTCTGTTATAGTTTCCAAATCACATTTGGTCCCCATTTCATACACTCTCAGATCTGGGACACCACCAAGCTTGTCAAAGTGACTTAAACCAAGCAACTAGGGAGCTCAAAAATCTGGGGCCCTGGGGTCCGGCAGTCTTGTCACTTCTCAGTGCAGGACCATGGTCAGATAATTTATCCTCTTTGTGGGTCATTTTCCACATGTGCAAATTGGGGCAAATACAGCAGAACAGATTCACAGTCCCTTCGCTGCAATTCCAAAAACCAAAAGGATCTGAAAACCATAACTTCACAGTCTACATATGCAGCCTTTAGTCTTGGCCGTGTGAACACTTTATTCACACCTTTTCCCACAGAAACATTTGATGACCAAGAGTTGCCCTAGATTCTTCTGGGGGAAAGGGTGTCCTAATTATGAAATATGCACCGAATTCTTTTTAAAATCTGAAAAATTCTAATTCCCGAGATGACCCTGGTGCCAAAGGCAAAGCATAAGACCCAGGACCTGCACTTAGGTCGCAGTGCTGGTGTGAGGTTAATGGAAAAGATTCGAGAAGAGCACGGGGCCTGGCCCACAGAAAGCGCTCAGATAAATGTATTTAAAGACTTCCACCGGGCCGGTGAGACAGCTCAGTGGCATAAGCGCCTGCCTGGCAAGCGCGAGGTCCTGAGTTCGTCTCCCGGAACCCACATACGAAAAAAGGGCCGGTGATATCGCTCAGCGGCACGGGCGCCTGCTGGCAAGCGCGAGGTCCTGAGTTCGACCCCCGGTACCCACACACACAAAAATTATAATAATTAAATACCTCGACCTCAAGAACTCCGATTCTTACCCAGGCGTGGTGGTGCACGCCTGTAATCCCAGCACTCGGGATTGAGGCTGAGGCTGGAGGATGGCCGCGAGTTGAGACCAGCCTTGGCTACATAGTGAGTTCAAGACTACCCGGAACTTACATAGTGAGACTGCCTCGGGGTGGAGAAGAAAACATATTTTTCCTTCAGGATCCTGCCCAGATCTGCAGACTTCAGGTAACTCATTTTTCCTGCCTGTCTCCTCAACCAAAAATAGAATCACTCCTCTCCTGCCAGGCTCTGAGCAAGGATTCAAGCTGCCACCAAGGCATCCACCGACAAAGGCTATGCGCCGTTAGCCCAAGTCGCGCCATTAGATTCCGTCACCCCTCGCGAAGGACCGAGCCTGCAAACCAGCAAGCTTTTCAGCGACCCCAGCCAACGCGCCGCCGTACCTCGAGATTGCTGTCCGCCAGGTTAACAAACGTTTCCGGGGTCCCGAAAGAACAGGAGACCCAACCCCTCACACTAGCCTCCTCACCACAATTTCCGACGCCCAGCGAAGCTGCTCGGAGTTTCTCTACCCAGGACCCTCCGCGCCCAGGCAGCTGGACTGTATTTCCCAGAGGGCTGTGCGGGCGCCTGTATTTGTATTCCCGGCTCCACCCACTTGTACGTCCTCGGAGGCCCTGCTGAATACTCTGGGAAATAGGATAGAAAAAGAGAACTAGGTGGCGTCAGGATTTTGTGGTCCAACTTTTACTCTGATAAAGTACCCTCACCCTCTCCTGCCTTTCCGAAACTTTTCGACTTCTAAAGAAACAGCCAGAGGGTTTCCACGGAAACGCGTTGAGGAAGAAGTGAAATTCCTCAGCCGACGAGCAAAAATCAGGGGCGGAATTGAGGGGGAATAATGTAATCTGATTGGTAGAGAGATGCCCTATAGTTCATTTCGATTGGCTTCAAACTGGTACATGCGCAGTAAAAGGATTGAGCGAGCGACAAGGAAATAATCCCTCCCCCCCCCCCGTCCTCCTGCCGCGAAGGCGTCTGGGAAATGCAGTTCCGGATGGGTAGGGCCTGAGCTGGTGGTTGGGAAGTCAGCAGCGCCTGCGCGGGTGTCTACTGGTCGCAAAGGGAAGGATGCGCGCGCAGCGCCTCCAGCCCAAGCGGAAGTTTCCGCCGGACAACTAAGAAGGTAAGACCCAGCTCCTGCGGGGGATCGTGGAGTCCGGCCGCAAAAACCAAGGACCCTTCCCCTACCCTTCTCAAGTACAGGCGTGAGGAGAAGGCGAGGTGGAGCCGCGGGAAACTCCCGGCCGCTGATCACAGCTCGGTCGTGGTGCCTGTGACGTCATCACCTTTTGTGGGAGGTGGGGCCTCGGCGGGCGGGAGTCGCGGGACGTGAGCGGCGCCTGGTCGCAGAGGCCCTGACTACGGATCGCCCTAGAGTACCCCAAGAAGATCCTGGGTGTGGGAGTGGCTAAGCCGGCGATGGGCGGGGCTTCTGAGTGTTCAACTGAGGACCTGCCCTGGCGGTACATCATCCGTGGTTTTCTGCGGAAGGTGGGAGCGATGCCGAGTCGCTGTCCCTGTCGCTGTCGCTGTCTCTTCCTCTTCTATGCTTAGGGTAGAGCAGGCCTTTAGCCTTGCTCTTTTGCCGTGCTGTGTCTTGAACCCAGGAGGAGCACAGTAGTTGACATATAGCGGATTTAATGTATAGTTGAATAACTAAATTAAGTGGATGAGTGAATAATAAAGTCTGGCCTAAGAGTTAGAGCCTTGGGTTTAAGCCTACAACTGGCCATGAGATCGTGCATAGGGGACTTCAGCACCCTGACAGTCCTCTCGTTCTTCCATTTATATTTATTGAGCTCTTACTGGAGGTAAGGCTCTGCGCGGACACTTCTATTTATTCTACATGTGGAGTGCCTACTTCCATAGGGACAGTTCTTTTTTTAAAATTATTTTTATGAGTATGCGTTTGCAGTACACAGCGATTGCACTTATCGTGGCGACATTGTGGGGGACACATCTGTGGGGACGATTCCTAAGAGTGTTATATTGGTGTACAAAACAAAAATTCTACCCAAGTAGTTTATATTCTAATGGTTACAGGTGCCAGAGTCAAAGTAAAAGGTGAATTATATAGTAGTTACAGGTCCACAATACCTTACCTGCTTTTTTTTTTTGGTTATAGTTTATTTAGTAATAGTGTTTAACTATAAAAGTTAATACAATTTTGAAATTTAAATTTTGTAAAATGCAGTTTGCAGAAAACAGTCCAACAGTTACTAGACTAATGATAGGAGAAGCAGCATTTTGAAAATAATTTTACAATTGAGACAACAATTTTATTTCTAAATTTCATTAAAAAATATACATCACAGTGACTCCTGAGGTAGGAAGAGAAGTGCAGTAACATCCTTATGTTTCCCCTTCCATAAAAAGCAGCCCCAACTTTGAGTATGTCCACACACAGAAATATTCAATTCATGTATCAGTCTTTGAAAATACTATGAACACACAAAGAAGGAAGAAAATACACAGCATGTGCTTTTGGTAACATGTAATTTTTTTTTTTTTTTTTTTTTTGGTGGGTACCGAGGGTCGAACTCAGGACTTCGCGCACCAGCAGGCGCCCGTGCACCTGAGCAATATCACCGGCCTTTTTCTCGTATGCGGGTACCGGGAGTTGAACTCAGGACCTCGCGCTTGCCAGGCAGGCGCTTATGCCGCTGAGCTATCTCACCCGCCCCATGTAATTTGCTTTAAAGCGGGGGCAGAAACAAATCAATCCCACCATACCCTTCCACACCTAAAACCAAAAAAAACCCTCACCAACTCCCTTCTCCAGCCTTGCTGATGGAATTCTTTTCATGTGATTTGTAGTTTTCTTTTCCTTTAATATTTACTTCTTTGTCACACAACAAGCCAGAAAGTTTGCCTCTGCCTGAATCCCTTGAAGGCAGCTGGAAAGCCCATTGCAGCAGGTATGTCATCCAACACTGCACTTCCTGGGGCATTTTTTTTTTTCCCAAACAAGTATTCATAATAAAACACAAATTTTCACAATAAAAGTTTATCAACCTGCAATCCATGAAGAATTTATTCAACTGTAAGTGTATGAATCCTAAGAGAATAATTATAGTAAACATAAGCAAAATAAAACAAAAAAATACCCATTTTGTCTTCATACCAATTAGCTATATGGTATATATTTAAAGTACCTTCTAGTGAAGGCAAGCCCAAAAAGTTTCTGCAGAAATTTACAAAAAAAAGCTCAGTGTGATGAAAATTACCACCTAGAGCAAAGTACAACAAACTACTAAAAAACATACTAATTTGCTCCAAAAACTAACTAGAAAATAAATTAGAATTATCAGTTATTACTATTACCCAAAATACTAGAAGCCCAATGGGTACCTGTCCATAACATAACGAAATCGTGTTTTAGTTTCATAATCGTGTTTAGTTCCACTGCGCACAAGAATCAAAGGCCATTCAGTAAACCCAACATGCATCAGTATCAGTGCAAATAGAGATTCATCAGATAAATTCTTTGCAATTTCTGAAGGCTTCAATTAGTTAATTTAAAAGCTACTACATAACCTATGAACTCGCTAACTATAGAGTAATTAAAAACTTAACCCAGTGCCTTCTCAACTGTTCATTAATCTCTCTCTAGTACCAGTTTCTGGGGCAGACAACTTACACAGAAAAAAAAATTCACACAGTAAACAAAAATTCTGTGTACTGAATTTTTTGCAGCTATCACCAATCAAGCAATAAAAAATGAAAATACCTGTTAAAGAATATTGAGTCAGGGCCGGTGAGACGGCTCAGCGGCTTAAGCGCCTGCCTTGCAAGCGCGAAGGCCCGAGTTCGACTCCCGGATCCCACATACGAAAAAGGGGCCGGTGATATCGCTCAGCGGCACGGGTGCCTGTTGGCGCGCGAGGTCCTGAGGTCGTCCCCCCGGTACCCACAAAAAAAAAAAAAAAAAGAATATTGAGTCAGGGCTGGTGATATAGCTCAGCGGCATAAGCGCCTGCCTGGCAAGCGCGAGGTCCTGAGTTCGACTCCTGGTACCCACATGTAAAAAAAAAGGAATATTGAGTCAAAGACATGTATGAACTGTAAACTCAGATGTAACTATAAAAGTCAATGCGACGGGAAAAACTAAACAGCTGATTTCTGGGCAAACAGACAATGTCCAAAGTAAACACTAAAGATGGTACAGCTACTAAAAATAATAAAAGGAAAGGACCCCTTGAGCCTTGTGCTATTCAGGTGCAAGTATAGATCTTGGAGTACAATTAATTCTGCCTAATCATTTTCTAAATTTTTTTTGTACTCTGAAAATAAAATTTAGTTGATTGTCCTTTACATCTGTTCTGTGAAAACAGCTAACAAAGCTTTTAAAAAGAGGTCCTTGGGCCGGTGAGATGGCTCAGCGGCCTAAGTGCCTGCCCGGCAAGCGCGAGGGCCTGAGTTCGACTCCCCGATCCCACATACGGAAAAGGGGCCGGTGATATCGCTCAGCGGCACGGGCGCCTGCTGGCACACGAGGTCCTGAGGTCAACCCCCGGTACCCATGAAAAAAAAAAAAAAGAGGTCCTTATATATAAAATGCTTAGCACGGAGTTGTTCTTTTGGTGACTCAAACAGGATAACACTGCTTATGGAATTACCTTTCCTCCCTATGGCTGCGTTTTGAAACTCAAGATCTGGAAAGTACTTGTCAATATTCTTAATAGATAAAGCTCTGGGATCTTAGCATGGGCTTTAAAAAATCTATATGTGTTATCAGAAATTTTTCCTTAAATAGTACCTGCCTTGAAGCTCAAATAATCTGACAGATTTTAAAACACAATTTACTGCGCCGGCGAGATGGCTCAGCGGCGTAAGCACCTGCCTTGCAAGCGCGAGGGCCCGAGTTCGACTCCCGGATCCCACATACAAAAAAGGGGCCGGTGATATCGCTCAGTGGCACGGGTGCCTGTTGGCATGCGAGGTCCTGAGGTCGACCCCCCGGTACCCACAAAAAAAAAAAAAAACACAATTTACTGAATTTTTAAGACAACAATTAAAAATTTATAACATCACAGAGCTTGGATACTCAGACTCAATAATTCTTAATGTGGGTCTGTGGTCAGTTCTTAAAGAATCACCCTGAATTATAATAAACATCTACTACTTTTACCACTAGGAAATAAAATTTGGGAATAATCCACTCTGTATATTTGTTTCAAGATATTTCAAACAAACTTATAATCATTACACTATTCTGCAACAGCTACAGTGCCAAATGATTATTGTATTAGTAATGGGAAGTATTATGCTAAGCATCACTTCATTCAGTACAAATAGCACTGGGTAGCTAGTAGAGTTATCAAGAATTGACCTTGGTAATAAAGTTAATGCTATGCTGACAAATATTAAAGTACAAAACTTGGGCCCGTGAGTCCTGAGTTCGACTTCCCGTACCCACATAGGAAAAAAGGGCCCGTGATATTGCTCAGCGGCACAGGCACCTGGTGGCGCACGAGGTCCTGAGTTCAACCCCCGGTACCCACAAAAAAAAAAAAAAAGGTACAAAACTCTAGAGTCCACTGTGGATTGGAATTTTGACATTTCTTTTAAAATGAGGCAAGTTTTGTGTTTGATGGATGTCAGTGTTTTATTCAGAAGAGTTGTTACAGAATGAAAGGCCACACATCACAAAAATGGCAAAATACAACACAAAAAATTCTGAATGGACTTTGGATATGTTTAGTGTTTAACTCTGTAAGCTACCAAATTTTGCAACTTTCTCTTTTATTCTACATGCCACGTTAAAATAATGTTAACAGTAATGGTATAAAGCCACCTGAACAGAAAGAAACCAGAGTCATAAACATGGTATAGCCTATCATTGTAGTTATAGAACAGATGATGTGGTTTTTTTTGCCATTTGAAACTCACAGCTATGAGAGAGAAAATACTTCAAGTTAAAAAAAACAAAAACCATGCAGAGTTAACACTCAATGCTATATTACCTTACCTACTTTAAAACCCAAAGAGTGTTCAAAACAAAAAGTTTTTTTTCTGCCTTGCAACTCTCTTGGTGTCTCAACCGGACCTAGCTTTGAACACCTTTGCTGGTAACACTCAATCTGATCTTGCATGAATCTATTTATCACCTTCAAAGATTTTGCTGCACAAATCATACTCCTGTGTCCTGCCAGCGGTTAATATATAGTATGTTATAAATCCTAAAACATCTTGCAGATATTCAAAATTCTGGATGCTGAGACACACCTGGCACCAGGTGATTAGAATAAGGAATTTTGAACCTGTGTTAGATGGCCTTAAATGCTAAAGAGAAAAATAAGGAAAAGGGAGGGGGAAGAGGATTGGGGATAGGAGTTGCAGTTTATATCGGGTGGTCAGGGAAGAACTCTTTGAGCTGAGACCTGAAGAATGAAAAGCAAACTAGCCAAAGAGGAAAGTGTGGGAAGAGCGTTTCTGGTAGAGGGAAATGTCCTGCGGTTGGAATCACCTGGCCTGGGGCCACTTAGCTAGAAATGAATGAAACAGAATCATTAGAATAGCTAATGTTTCTCAAGTGCACACTATGGGTTGGCACTATAAACTTTAGAACCCAAGAGTAAATGCCCAGTTCTTCTCAGTCTACAAATGGAAAACAGGCACAGAGGGGTTAAAATTCTTCCATGGGGGGTGTTATAAGATAGCTCGGGAGTGGAGCACTTGCCAAGCACGCCAAAGGCCCTGCATTTAATCCCCAGCACCACAACAAGAAAAAAAAATTGCCTCCATCAGTAAATGGCAGAAGCAGGATTCAAACCCAGCCAAGTTCATGTTCTTAACCACTACATCCTTCTCTTTTGAAGCAAAAAAACCTTTGGAGATTATAAAGCCAGCTAAGTAATTTTGGCTCTGAGCTTTTGGTCTCTGGCTTGCTGTCTAGACTCGTACAGGGTGAAAATGTGCTGACATGCCCCCAGCTCTCCTGCCTTCCTGGCAGGTTTCTTTCTGTGGAGGAGATAAGCCATCTATTCACTTAGCAAACACAGATCATATATTTGCTCTGTGCTAGGCTTGATCAAAGCTCTGGGCACACTGTGGTGAACAAGGCAGACTAAAGTTCCTGCCATCTGGAAGCTTCCATTCCAGCTAGAGGAGTCAGCAATAATTTTGTCTGGTGGTGACAGGTACATTGAAGAAAGATAAAATGGGGTAAGGAGGAGAGTGCACTACCAATAAATCTTATCAAAGAAGTTCTCCCTGAGGAGGTGGTGTTTGAACAGAGATGTAGATAAAGTGGTGAGGGAGTGAGCCGTGAGCACTGTGGGGGAGGAACATTCTAGGCAGAAGTGAATACAAATGCGAAGGTCCTGTGGGCAGAAATGTTATTGTCATGTTTGGGGAAAAGCAAGGAAGCCAGTGTGAGCAAGAGGAGATGGTGAGAGAGGGGATGAGGAGGTAGCAATCACTTAGCGCTTCATAAGCCTTGGTAAACATTTTGGCTTTTACTCTGTTTGAAATGGAAGCCATTGGAAGGCTTAAAGAGGAGGGACAGGGGCCAATTTAGATTTTCAGTGGATCCCTCTCACTGCTGTGTTGAGAACAGACTGTAGCAGGGAGGCTAGAAGCAGGAATTCTAGTTAGGAGGTAACTGGTAGCTCAAAGGAGCAATGGAGGCCTAGACTAGGCTGGTGACAGGATGTAGGAGCTGAGGGCTCCATAGTTTAAAAAACCCAGTGTCTCTCTTGGCCTGGTTCCACACTCAGCATCAGTTTCTAGGTGAAAATCTTTGAGAATGTTCTGACCTGCAGCCCTAAGAAGCCAGTCCAGAGTTTCATTTTCATTTTTTAAGTTGGTACCAGCTTAAGAACATGAGCTTTAGAGCTCCAGATTTGAGTTCTCTTCCCACCACTTTCTAGATGAGTGGCCCTTGAGCCTGAAAGATGGGATGATTTTCCCTCTGGTTCTCCACTGAGGAGCTTTGAGGCCTTGGGCAAGTCTGTCCCTCTCTGAGCCTCTGCTGCCACAGCTCCTTAAAGGGAAGAGTCATTCCCGAAAGGTGGTTATAGGGATCGCATCTGCACATACTGAACTCATGAGATGGGAGCTGTTGTTACAAAAGTGATAAAACTTCTCTGTGCTTTAGGTTACCTCCTGTTCCAGCGATGGCATAGATTACCCCGAAATGCAGTGGTGTAAAAGGGCCACTTATCAAGTTCATGTGCTCCATGGGCCGGGATTTTGGAATGAGCACTGCAGGCCAGTGTGTTTGTGTTTCATGACATCCGTAGCCTCAGCAGGAAGATTCCAAGGCCGGAGTTTAAATTACTTGAACCTTTTCCCTCCCGTGTTCAGCTGCTGATGCTGGCTGTTTCCTGGGGATCCCAGTTCCTCTCCATCTGGGCTGCTCCATGGGGTTTCCCCACCTGGGCTACTTTAGGCTGCCTAATAGTGTGGAAACTGATAGCCGTGAGTGTGCACCTGAGGAAGCCAGCCAAGGTGCAAGTTGTAACCTTGGTATGACCCAGCCTTGGAAGTCCTGTGGCATCACTGCTGCCCATCCTTATTGGTAAGACCTGTCACAAGCTCTGCCCAGACCCCAAGGGGAGGCGCCCAGAGCCCTGCCTCTTGGTGGAAGGCATTACCAGGTTCTGAAGCGCACACAGGACTAGAAATACTTTGTGGCATCTCACTTCTCTCTGGAAAATACAGATGCTACCCTCCTATGAAAGGGCTGGGCATACAACTCAGTCATGCAGCAGTTGCTTGGCTGGACAAGGATCTGGTTTAATGCCTGGTACCAGGGAGGGTGGTTCTGGAACCCACCTCTTGGGCTGTGGTACGAAGTAAATCAGTAATGTGCTGTGAATTCTTTCTGAAGGGCTCCTCTCCAGATGTCCAGACAGTCCACTGCCTGACTTCCTTCAGTGATCCCTTGCCTGACCTCTTTGTGTTGATATTGACCTGCCAACCTCCGTAGCATCCCTTTCCTTCTAGGGTATTTTATTGTCCCTGTAGTGCTCTTTGCCTGACCTATTTAACAATCACTTGCTCCTTTGTTTATTAATGTCTTCCCTCACCAGAATGTGTTTCCTGGCAGAAGCCAGGAGCTCAGGAAGTCATTACTGAATGAATGAATGAATGAATGAATGAATGAACGGATGGCCTTGGTACTTCTGGCTACATGGCCAATGCTCAATAGACATTAACTGTTACCTCTTTTTTGGACAGTGAGCCCGAGTCAGTATCTCCACCCTTGTTCACTCCCAGGCCACTGTCAAGATGGAGTTTCCAGCCCAGTGAAACCAAGGACCAGCCCGTGACCCCCTAAAGGTACCATCCCCTCAGGCACATGTCCGTGAAGGCCAGTTCCCCACCACAGCCCAATCCTGCTGCCCCTCCTCTGTTCCCTCCCAGGAGCAGCGTTACTGTGGGCTTGGCAGGGCTTGCCTGGCTTAGTGCTTGCTCCTTCCTGAAGGCCATCTTCAGGAAGTGGCACCTGGAGAAAATCTGCTTAATATGGGGCCACTTAAAACCACTACAGATTTCCAAACGAGCTTTTCGTTTACATGAGAAGTCAAGCAGAGTCTTGGTGTCTTATTAGTCAGGCTGGGCTAGCCTGTGCCACAGTAACAAACAACCCCCACATCTCAGTAGTAGATACAGCTACAAGTCCGTTCTTACTAACTCAGTCGGGATGACTGTCTACATCCAGTTTTGATCTTGTTGGTCCAGGATCAACAGCTGGGCTCCAGATTTGTCACAGCCTGAAGGGAGAAAGGGAAAGGGCAGTGAGTCCTTTGTCTGAACAAAAATGCTCCCTACTATTTATATCTTTCGGAAGTCAGGGATGTCCACTTATTTATTCTTTTTATTATTGTTTTTTGAGACAGGGTTTCACTATGTAGTTCAGGCTGGCCTTGAACTCACAGTGATCTTCCTGCCTCAGCCTCCCAAGTTCTGGGATTACAGGCGTGCACCACCACGCCCAGCCGAGGATGTCCCTTTAGATGTTATCACATGAACAACCAGTCACTAAGACAACCAGTCAGAATTCCAAGCCTCTTACAGGTAAAGGATACTTAACAGTCTTTACAGCTAGGTGTCTTACACGGATCCTTTGAAATAACAGAAGGGCAGTTTTTGGTTTGGTTTGGTTTTTTGAGACAGGGTCTTGCTGTGTAGTGCAGGCTGGCCTTGAACTCACGGGGATGTTCCTGCTTCAGCCTCCCAAGTGCTGGGATTACAGGCACACACCACCACACTCGGCCAGAAGGGCAGTGTTGTAGTCAGGGTTTTCAAGGGAATAGATTTAATATAGGATACATAATTTATAGGACAGTTTTATAGTGTTCACCCAAAAAGTCAAATGCAGAAGAGTGCAAAAGATCTGATGCACTAGAGACTCAAAGAATCCAGCTGAGGGCGTGGATCCCATGGCAGTGTCCTGCACGAGTCCAGCTGAAAACCTAGAGCCCATGGCAGTGTGCTTCATGAGTCCAGCTGGAGGCCTAGAGCCCATGACAATGTCTCATGCAAGTCTGTATCAAGGATCTGCACTGGGAAGGCCCAAAGGTCGGTGGTGGGAGCTAGAAAGTCTGCACCAGCGGGATGAAGGATCTGTGCCAGCAGGCTGAGGGATCTGCACTGGAGCCAAAAAGCAACGCTCAAAGCAAGGAACAGAGTTCCCCCAAAGAGAACAGCAGTCCTCCTCAGCAACAGCAAGGACCTGAGCTCCTCTGATGATTCGAGTAGCTGAGTTCATATCAGGAAAGCCAGCATGACAAGCTTCTCCAGGAGAATCAACAGCACCATCTTTCCCTCCAGTTCTCTTTTTATGCTGTTGGCAACAATCCTCAGGTGGGCCCTCCACACCCAGCACCACGCTGATTTAGTTCAGCTGCATTATAAATTGACTATTAATCCATCACAGGCTGTTTAATGCCAAAGCTTGGATTTTGCTCTTCTACAGCCTGGTAGAAAGAGGAATCCCGGGCCGGTGAGGTAGCTCAGTGGCATAAGTGCCTGCCTGGCAAGCACAAGGGCCTGAGTTCGACTCCCAGTACTCACATACGAAAAAAGGGCCAGTGATATCGCTCAGTGGCACGGGCACCTGCTGGCGCATGAGGTCCTGAGTTTGACTCCTGGTACCTTCAAAAAGAAAGAGGAATCCTTTTTCTCCTCCTCTCGCTGAGGTTCTTCTTTTCACCAGCTGTTTGGACAGCCTGTGGTTTTTAAGGACAAGCTCTGGAATTCTATAAGTGAGCACCAAGAGGAAACAGAGGCCAAAAAGCTCTGAAGTTACAATATGGAAAGAATAAAGGGAAGACTAGAGACACTAACAAGTGGAATATGACACATGGGATCGTGAGCATGATATAATAATAGTCCCTAATATAAGAAGCTCCCTAGGGGGTGGGGCTAGTTCAGTGGTAGAGCACTTGCCTAGCATGATGAGGGCCTCAGTTTCATCTCCAGCACCACAAAAAAAAAGAATGGAAGTAGGAAAGGAACAAAAGAAGAAAGCTTAAGAAGCTAAAAAAAAAAAAAAAAAACTAAAAATGCTTTCTGTGGCCAGGTCCTGTCTCAGCCCTTAAAATAAGTGTTCACCTGGCCTCTTCAGCCATTCTGTGTGGGGGCACAGAGAGGTTAAATAATTTGCCCAGCACATAGCAAATTGGAAATTCAAATCTGGTTACCCTGGGACCAATGCCTGTGATTTTAAGGATTCCACTTTCTGTATTTGCAGTAGAGACCAACCTTGACAGTGAATAGTTTAATTAGAAATTTTTCTTGCAATGTGTATAAGTCAACTTCAAGTCACTATTACAAAATAGCAGGATAATTTGCTTATTTTAAAAAGGTTTATTTAGCTCATGGGTCTGCGATTGAGCGGCCCTGTTGCTGTGGGCCTCCAGTTGGGGTGGCAGATGGCAGTGGCAGGGTGTGTGTGGCAGAGCTAACTAGGCAGGAAGCAAAGAGAAAAAGGAAGAGGCTGGGGTCCCACAGTTCTCACAGGCCACACTCCAATGACCTAAAGACCTCTCACGAAGCCCCACCCCATAAAGGTCCACCACCTCCCAGGAGCACCACCATGGGGTCCAAGCCCTTTGGGGAACACTTATAGCACAAGATAATGAAATCATGGATGTGTTTATTTTGACTTTAATATTCCAATTTTTAATTGGTACCATATACTAAGTCTCAGAATATAATCTCTCTCATTTTCTTTCTCTCTCTGCCCCCCTTTCTTTGCTATTCCAAGATTTTCACTTGAAGTACCCTCTGCACTATCATCCTTGTTAAATTTCTCTTCCTCACTTACTAACTGGCCCAACCCTGCCACATCCCCATTTGTTGTGGGGCCTTTGTCTGATTTTGTTTTTAATTTTCAAAAAGTACCAGGAAATATTTCAGTGATACACAAAGCATAGTGAGTACTGTAATGAACACCTCTCACTCCAGTCAGTCAGAATAGAATAAGTTGTGCTGCAATAACAAATAAGCTCAGAAATCTTGGTATCTTCATGCACCGTGTTTTTATTAATCCTGGGATCCTAGTGTAGACTGGGCAGCCCCCCTTCATTGTGTTGCTGGGTTACTTGGGGCCCATTGCCTCCACAACCATTCCTAGAGGTAAAAGGTAGATGGAGGAGATACTCTAGCCAGGAAATCACTTCTGCCCAGACCCAGTGGCCAGAACTAGTCATCTGGACCCAGCCTGGCTACAAGGAAGGCTGGGAAATATGGAGGACCGTGTGGATATTTGTAGAGCATCCACTGTCCAATCCTCAACATGTGGTTTAAGAAATGAGCATCTCGGATGCCATCTCAGAGACCCTGGCAGCACCTCCTCCGTGCTTATTCTGATGTGAACAGTTTTCTGCCATAACTGTCCTTGACCTCAAGTGTCCCACAGCTTGCCTGAGTTCTGCTGCTTCATTTGGGATTCGTTCTGCTTTGTACCTGGGCCATTAGGGACAGGTGGTTGGAGGCTCAGTGCAATGGGCCGGGACTCATTTCAGAAGTGGCCACACTGGGGCGTGTATTCAGGTGGTGCTGACTTTTGTCCCTTTCTCAGCTCATCTCCATGGGGAACTTGGAGGGCTACTTACTAGCTAGATTCAGTTTTTCTTTCAGCTTCCTGTATCCCCTTTATTTCCATTTTATAGCATGATCTCCTTCTGTCCAGAGTGTGGCAAAAATATTGAAGCAGCTTTCAAATTCTGCCCCTACTGTGGAAAACCTTTGCCTACAGAGGAGCATGCAAAGTCCCCGACCTGTGTCAGACAACTTGTGTCATCCTTTCGAGGTAAGAGCTGGCAGGACAGCATAGACTGGGGGGACAGGCAAACACCCAGCATCGGGGAGAGCTATGGAAGTTTCTGCCAAGTAGGTGACTCAATACGATTTGTATTTTCAGAGGCTGTCTGCCTGTGTGTGTGTGTGAAATGGCCTGGAGGTGGGAGGCTGTTCCAGTACTCCAGGGGCCAGTCATGCTGGCGGAGTTAGTGACAACTGAAAGGATAAGATTACGTCTTTGTCGGTTCACAGAGATATCAGGAAACAAGTCAACATAAACAACAAACTACAAAATCACACTGCCAAGACCACAGACCTTAGCATTAACAGATGCAAATGTTCACAAAGCATATTTAATATGTTTAAAGAAATAACAATAAATTGGCAGTATAATGAACTGAGCTACTATTAACCAGGCAAATTTGAAGAGGAACCAAATAAAACTTCTATAAATGTATGTGTATAGATTAATGGCTGACTAGACACAGCTGCAGGGAGAATTAGTGAACTGGAAGATGGATTTGAAGAATTTAAACTTAGAAGAAAGCACAGAGGGACAAAAATATGGAGGATATAAAAGAGAGGCTAGGGCCGGTGAGATGGCTCAGCGGCTTAAGCGCCTGCCCGGCAAGCGCAAGGGCCCGAGTTCGACTCCCGGAACCCACATACAAAAAAGGGGCCGGTGATATCGCTCAGTGGCACGGGCGCCTCCTGGTGCACGAGGTCCTGAGGTCGACCCCCCAGTACCCACAAAAAAAAAAAAGAGAGGCTAACATTCTGGGAGGCTGAGGTAGGAGGGTTGCAAGTTTGAGCCCAGCCTAGGCAACTTAGCAACTTAGTGAGATCCTCTCTGAAAATAAAAAAGAGCTGGGGATGTAGCTCAGTGTGAAGGCCCTGGGCAATCTCTAGTATCATAATGGGGGAGGCACACTAAGGCCCATGGAGGAGAAAAGATCTAAAAGAAAGAAAGCATTTGTTTAGATAGCTGGTGGTAGAAGAAGCAAGCCTTGCTGAGAAGGGCCTTGTAACTCCCATCTGCCTTCTGTTTCCCTTTCTGCAGGCTCAAAGAGAGAGCGGAACTCCAGTACGGAAAGCTCTCCCAAGAAAGTGAAATGGTCAAACATTGTCATCTCTTCCCAGTCATCCTTCCTCTCTGATGGTCATAGTCCCGAGTCTGAAGATGCTGTGAGTTCTTCTGAGAAACCCAAAGGTAAGAGTTGGGGTGGATCTGACCTAGATGGGCAAGGATGGGTTCTCTGACAGTGTTTGGGGCAAAGCTACCAGAGTCCTAGCTGGAATGTCGTCTGCCCCTGCCTGGACCCCCTCGCAGCACCTTCCCAGCCTAGTCTCCCCCCAGGGGCCTTTGCACACACAGTGCTGCCCTGGCTCTCCCTCCTCACAGCCCTACATTCCCATCCCCCACCATCCTATAGCTGGCATCTGGTCTGCCCATACCCCTGTGTACCTGAGATTCGCTTTGGGGGACTTTCATTCTCTGGGCTTTGCTATGTCTGTTCCTCTGGCCCCATCATCTCCTGTGCCTGGCCTGTGCCCGTTTCCTACACTTGGAGGCTCCCATCTCTCGGAACCCTCTCCTGAGCACCATGGGCTCTCGCCAAGGCCTCCTTGTCATCCCCAGAGCCTCTCTTTAGCCTCTGCCCAGCCCCTCAGGGCCTGCTTCTGCCTTCTTTTGTATGCTTGTGTCACTCTAGGCCCCACAGCCCTCTCAGGCTCACTTTCTGGCCTGCACATCCTTTCTGGACAGGGGCTGAGTGTGACTAGCCTGTCTTTTCCCAGCCAGGGCCAGGACACCAGGGGCTTGAAGAGCGTTTGCCTACCTCCTGCCCACTGGGACCTGGGTGCCTCCTGGCTCCTCGCTATCCCCAGGGCCCCAGAGGCATCTCGCCTTGTATGCCGGGGAATGGTGGTTGGGAGGAGTAAGGTGGGTGCTGTTGCCATTTCCTGCCTCCTGCACGCCACCTCACTCTCTTGCCAGACCCTTCAAGGACTCTATCTCCACCTGACACATTTCTGGGCCCTCTTCATACCCGGCACAGGGCCAGGCCCTGCTGTGGGATGTTTTCAGGTGAATGTCTGGTGGTCTTTCCCCTTCACTTTCCTCTAGCAAACTGCTCACCCAACGAGACCGAACTGTAATGTCCCCTCCTCTGGGAGGCCTCCCTCGACCTTCAGACAGTCACTTTCTCCTCTGGCCCTGATGTCCCTCTATGCGGGTTAGCCAGGGCAGATTCCCCCACCACAATGGGCACTCCCGAGGGAAGTGTCCAGGGTCATCACCTGGCCCAAGGAAGTCCAGGGAGCGTTTGCCAACTGTGAGAACAAGTCAGCAAACAGTATCATGAGTGTTCTTTCACTCCGCACCCAACTTTCCTCTCCTGGATGCTGCCTTTCCTTTACTGCAACCCTCCTCCTGCAGGGGCCAGGAGTAGACCCCCAACCCCCAAAAGCAGCCCACAGTCCACCAAGCGAAGCCCTCAGACACTGAAGCGGAGCCGGGCGACCACCTTGCTCGAGGCTTTGCCTTTAGGGACAGAGCTGACGGACAAGAACGGGCAGCGCTGGAGGCTGGGAGCCCTGCAGACCAGGGACGACCAAGGCATTCTCTATGAAGGTGCTGTGCCCAGGGAGCCAGGGCGGCCCGGGGTGGGGACCCTTCCTGAGGATGGGAATGGAGGCCGTGCTGGTCACTGTAGACCTGCCTCTGGCAGCTCTCGCGCAGGCCCAGACTGCAGACTGACCCACCTGCAGGGGCTGGGCAGGTCCTGAGAGCTCGCAGGCAGGGAGGAGGGCGGCCAGAAGGGTTGTGCACCTGGCCGGTCAGAAGATACTCCCTCCATTCGTGGTGGCCGCTGGGAGTGCGGGCCAGGAGGCTACGCGGGAAGGACTGTCCTGGCCGGCCTGCAGGGACAGCGTGGACCCCACCCAAAATTGGGTCAGATGTTGTGTTAGTTACTTTTCTCGCATTGCTGAGACAAAATACCCAACGCCCAAAATTAAGGAAGGTAGGTTTATTTAGCTCACAGTTTGTGGAGGTTTCAGCTCATATTCAGCTGGCTGCAAGGCAGCGTGGCGTGGTGAGGGGCAACAGTTCAAGGCGGCAGAAGACGGCAAAAGCAACGAGCAAAAGAGGAAAGAGCAAGCCTCTTCTCCTCCCTTACATTGTAAGCAGGCTCTCTGCCCCTGGGCGGGTGCAGCACTCACACCACGTCCCTGCCCTCTTCTTGCACAGGCTCAGGATGTTTACAAAGTGAGGACCCTGGCCCCCTGCTGAGTCACTTAGTTGAGCTTCTAAACTTCTCAAGGTGACACAATGAACAACATCCTGGAGCGGTAAGGGCGTGTCCTCTTCACCCCAGGATGTAGAACTGCTGAGTTCCTTAGTTAAGCTTCTAGACTTCTCGAGTTGACACTATGAATCAACCATAACATGTTGAGAATGAGGATAGGGTCCATGCACCAAGAGGATATGACAGATTTGTGGCTTCCTTAATTTGGGTCTCAGTGAAGAGCAGGAGGGGCCTCCCACACAGGTCCAAAATGCTGGAAGGAGCAAGAGGAGGAGCCCAGTCTTGGGTTTCATGGTGTCTGGGGCATGAGGCTTTCCATACACAGGCCAGTGCCTCCCTCCCAGGGTGTGAATCTCCCACCAGCTAGCTGGGCATGGTGACACATGGCGGGTCCCCCACAGCTCTCAAAGTTCCCGGAGGTGGGAGGATGGCTAGAGGATGGAGAAATAAAGAAAAGAGACAAAAAGCTGAGTTCAGGTGGAGCCCTCTCCTGATGGGAAGAAAGGAACTGCTCAACCAAAGCAGTGCGTTTCTTTATACATTTAGCAAGTTAATGTCACAGACACCGCTTTGCCTAGCAACCCATTGCTTGGATTGCCTTGGGACTAAATGTTCTCTGGGCTGGAACAACTTGTTTAGGTAGCCCACCTCAGCCCACTGCTCTTCCTTGCTTCTTTGTTGCTCCTTTGTTGCTCCTTGTTCTCTGTCTGGCCCTACCCCCCGCCCCCCCAAGGGGGAGGTAGAGCAGGAGCCCACGTGTGATCAATTTCCAGCTTTAGCCGCTCCCCACAGACACACACCTGTAACCCCAGCAATCTGGGAGCGTAAAGGCAGGAGGATCGCAAGTTCCAGCACAGACAGGGCAACTTAGCAACTTAACAGACTCTGTCTCTAAATAAAAAAAAAAAAAAAAAAAAAAAAGGACGGGCCGGTGAGATGGCTCAGCGGCTTAAGCGCCTGCCCGGCAAGCACGAGGGCCCGAGTTCGACTCCCGGAACCCACATATGAAAAAGGGGCCGGTGATATCGCTCAGCGGCACGGGCGCCTGCTGGCGCGCGAGGTCCTGAGGTCGACCCCCCGGTACCCACAAAGAAAAAAAAAAGGACAAGGGTGTAGCTCAGTGTGAAGGCCCTGGGTTCAGTCCCCAGTAACAAAAGAAAGGAAAAAGAAAAGGAAGGGAGGAGGGAGGAAAGAGGGAGGGAGGGAGGAGGGCGGATCTTCCATACTTGCCCAGATGTGGGACTGGAGGGGTGGGGGTGAGAATCAGGGCTTAGAAGCTGACAGTCAAACCTCACACAGTGGAGTCCCACTCGGTGGCAATGAGGGAAATAACCACGGCGGTAATGTTAGCATCAGCAGCACCTAACACTGATCCAGTGCTTGCACAGGGCCACGCACTGCTTTCTGTAAGTATTTTATTGGCAGTTTTTAAATTGAGATAATATTCATACAACATTAAAGTCATTATTTTAAGGTGTACAATCCAGTGGCTTTTAATATATTTACAGTGTCACACAACCACCACCACTGTCTTAATTCCAGAATATTTCCATCACTCCCAGGATAAATCCAGTACTTCCACTAAGGTCTGAATGTCCCCAGGAAAATCACATTGAATGTTACCTCTATGGGGAAGCCGTAAGAGGTGGGACTGGGTGCCTTGAAGAGGCGATCAGGTGGTGTGAGGCCTCTGCCCTGGAGAGTGGATTCATCTGCTCACGGATTTGTGGGCAGTGGGCTCTGGAGCGAAGCGGCCTCCAGCACGGTCTGTGCTGGCCAGAGGGCTGCGCTGTGTCCTCTTGGTCAGGCAGGATGCGGGTCGCCCGGGATGTGGCCTTGGCTGTGCACTGACCTCTCCCAGCCACAGGTCGTGGTAACACATGGGGATCGCTGTCTCCAGGGAAGCCTGTCAGAGACTCAGAGTCCCAGACTGTTACAGGGACTGGTCCACCTCTGCCTAACGCATGGCTAAACCCTGGGTCCCAGAAGGACAGCAGGTTCTGGTGTGAGGAAATGCTGAGGACCCTTCCTCTCGAAATCCACATTTCCAAACCCCGATTCTCAGCCTTGGAAGGAGGACAGGCTCAGGCTGGCGGCGTTAACCCTTTCCTGCCCAGCTGGATGGCCACGGTGGGAGAGGAGGAAGAGAAGGGCCTCTCCAGAAATAGGAAGGAGCAGGTCCTGCCTACCAAGAACGTGCTTGCCTGTGGGAACCGCGGAGCCGGAACTGCTCCTCATCGCAAGGAGGTTTGTGGGCCATGAGCGTGAATCTCTCGGGTGATGACCTTGATCACTCGTTTCTGTTCCTCCGTAGCCGAGCCTGCCTCTGTCCTCCCCTGCAAGTCAGGGTCTGAAGAGTACCAGTTCTCCCTCAAACTGGTGAGTAGCCCCTGAGCAGGGACCTCTGAGCCCCTCTGAGCTGGGAGAGCTTGGGATACCCCTGGCTGTTGAGGGGAGTGGGACCCTGGGAAGGGCAGGGTCCCTGTTCCTCACGTGGGGCTGCAGGAAACCCGTGGCCAGACCTAGTCCTGTGCCGGCCGTGGCGTCCCCCGGCCACGTACCCCACGCAGGGGCGTCCCTTCTCAGCTCTCAAGTTTCCTCACCCGGCGAAGAGTTCGTCACATGCGCGTCGCATGGCCCTCCTCCCCTCCTCCCACTACTGTCTGCCTTGTGCATAGCAGGTATCTGTTGAGTACCTACTGTATTGGATCTCGGGGTCCAACAGAGAACACATCAGATGAGACCCCAGTTTTGATGAAACCACCCACAGCAGGTGCTTAGCACAAAGGCTCAGCAGACAGGAGCTGTGTTCACTTAGGAGTGGTGAAAGGTGGTTGTTAGTGGAGAAAGTGAGCGAGCTTTTGCAAAACGGAAGTGCTTCATATAAAAGACCATTGTATCATCATGGTCCATAGCCTCATTATCAACCCTGAGTGCTGGCGTTTTGGGTGACTTTTTTTTTTTTTTGAGTCAGGGTCTCTCTATGTAGTTCAGGCTGGCCTTGAACTTGCAGTGATCCTCCTGCCTCAGCCTCTCAAGTGCTGGGATTACAAATGTGCGCCACCATGCCTGGCTTGGATGACTCTTATTTTCTTCTTTACACTTATTTGGACTGTCCCACACCCCAGAAAACCAGGAACAGCCTGGTCGGGTGACCCCTCTCGGCCCAAATGGAGACTGTGGTTTGGAGCAAGCTACTGAGAGCTGGTTCCGTGCCTGAGCCTGAGAGACACAGGCATTACTTTACTGAATTGTCTCAAGCCTGTGCGGTCACCACCAGGCCCCTTGTTAACTCTTTTCTGCAGAGTTCAGATGACATCAGGTACACAGTAAGCACTTCAGCCGTCCATGCTCTTCCTGCCATTATCACTGTGGTTACCATCACCAGGGAGAGGCAGAAGCAGAACCTCTCTCTCAGACCATCCAATCAGCATTTCCTGAGGCCCAGAAGGAGGTGGCGCTGAGCTGAGTCTGGCACTGGGGCAGGAGAAAGGGAAAGGGAGAGCCTGTCCCCATCTGTTAAGAGCATAACCTACAAATTGCCCACGTTTCTTTTGCTCATGTTCTCATTGGCCAGCACTTGGTCATGTGATCATACCTCACTGCAAAGGAGGCTGGGATGTGTAGTTTTTATGTGAAGGCTACCTGTCTAGGGAAAACTTGTGGATCCTATCATAAAAATGCAGATGAACTAGGAGATAGCTTGCAGTGGTCAGATACATGCTCATCTGCAACACCCTGAGGAATTTGGTCCTAGCACTGGGATTTGAAAAACCCTGGGGTAATGCAGTATTGGGCTCTTGTGTAAGGGAGTTTAGCTTAACCTCTACTCTCCTGTTCCCTCCAGGATGCCAAAGATGGGCGCCTATTCAATGAGCAGAACTTCTTCCAGCGGGCTGCCAAGCCTCTGCAAGGTATTTCTGCAGGAAAGTGGGTGGAAGAGAGAGTTGGGGTACCAGCTTGCACACAGCAACATACTTCTCCCTGCTGGCGTGAGCAGGGTGGGGACTCAGGCCCAGGTGTGAATCCCATGTCTGCCCACAGCTGACTCCTGTCACCCTGGGGCCTCGGGCAGGATGGAGCTGGCTCAGACCAGCTCTTAAGAGCCAAGTAATACGTTTTCAGGAATGCTGCAAGCTGGTTGTTACATGCAGCCAAGGCATTAAAAATTAAATTATGTAACTTAGTTATATTCAACACAAAGACAATAAACACTCAAAAAGTCATCATTCCCTAGTTTTGTTTGCATGTGCCATTACCTGTAATGCATGGTTGTTTACATCACTGGTATCTGGATGGTGAGGATGTGGCACAGGGGCTGGCACTGTGCCTCTCTCCCAGCCCACGCCAGTCGCATCCTATTGGTGGCTTGAAACTGGCTGTGCCAGGAAATATTTATGCCACAGAAACTGGCGGAAATGCCAGTCTGGACGGGCTTCCCCAGGCAGCCAGCTGTTAGGCTGTATCAGCACCCCACGGGTTCCATAAGAGCCACAGGGATTCCAGCAGACAGCCAGAGGCAGACTCCAGTGCAGCGGGGCCGGTTTCCACCCGCGCTGATCTCATTCCTACGCACGTGGACGCAGAGAGTCCTCTGCTGTGCTTGTCCCTTCTGTTCACTCCAGATGTGTATGTTTCTCAGAAGTCACCCACGTTCACCTCTGTCGCCTTCAGGCACAGATTACAGATACCTGTGGGTCACCCACACCCACCCTGTCCCCATCCCCTCTCACTGTCACCCCCCACAAAGATGTCATCTCCAACAAGGAGACGCAGCGTCTCCTCTGGGCTCTGGCGTGTTCTCCTGGCCTGGGAACTTGCTGCTGTCCCTTGGACCTGGCGCCTGGCGGGCTGTAAGTTGAGCCCCTGTCTCCCACAGTGAACAAGTGGAAGAAGCTGTACTCGACCCCGCTCCTGGCCATCCCCACCTGTATCGGTTTTGGCGTTCACCAAGACAAGTACAGGTGAGCCATCTCACTTGTCACCCGCTCCTGCGCCCTTTCCTTCTCTCCCTGTCCTGTGCCCAGGTACAGCTGCGGCCCCAGAGCCACTGGACAGTCAGCTGCAGCCTCCTTTCCCCCTGTTTGAGCCAGGCTGTGTCCGGCCAAGCAGAGCCTTTTCTGTCCCCTGGTGCTGGGACCTTGGGGCTCCCCTTCACAGTCTCCCCTCAGTACCACATTCCTCCCCTCCCCACATGTCTGCACCTCCTGGGACGCCCATGTCTTCCAGGTTCTTGGTGTTGCCCAGACTGGGGACGAGCTTACAGTCAGCCCTGGATAAGAGCCCGAAGCATGTGATTTCAGAGAAGTGTGTGTTCCAGGTGGCCTGCCGGCTGGTACGTGCCAGAAGCTACTCAGCGCTGTGGGGCTGGCCCGTAGGGTCCTAGTTTCTCAGGCTGTTGGCTCACTGATACATCCAGCCCCAGCACACCAGTGCCAGAATGGGTGTGAGCAGCACTGCCATCAGGGCCCTGGCCTCGACTTGAGGGGTGCACAGAGCTTCCTGGGAGAGGTAGTTTCCAAGCCAAGACTCAGGCTGAATGGGAAATAGCAAAGTGCTGGGGCGAGTAGCAGTGGGGGGGGTGTGAGGACATTCCATGCCAAGGATACAGCTTGGGCAAGGCTTGTTTGCTAGCATATAAGGCGTTTGTTCAGTCATTTATGCATTCACTCTTCATTATTGGTCAGGTAACATGCTGAGTGCTGGGCTCTGTCCCAGGGGCTGTAGTGAGAGGAGGGAGTACCATAGACACAGGCTTCATGGTTTTTTTTGGGAGTGGGGGTTGAGACAGGGTCTTGCTATGTGGCCCAGGCTGGCCCTGAACTCACCAGGTAGCCCAGGCTTGCCTGAAACTCACAGTGATCCTCCTGCCTCAGCCTCCCGAGTGCCAGGGTCACAGGTGTGCACCACCACACCCGGCCAAGGCTTCATGTATTGGAGCTCACAGTCTGGTGGGAGAGGATGGTACTAAACAGTTGCACAGCAGGACATGGTGCTGCACACCTCTAGTCCCAGCACTCCCTTCAGGAGGCCAGTGTAGGAGGATTGCAAGTTCAAGCCCAGCCTGGGCAACTTAGTGACTTCATGAAACCCATCTTAAAATTAAAAAATTAAAATTAAAAAGGACTGGGAATGTAGCTCAATGTGAATGCCTTGGATTTAATCCCCAGTACTAGAAAACAAAAGAAAAAACAAAAAAGTTGTGTGAATTGTGATGGGCAGGGTGCTTTGAGTAGAAGTGTCCTCTGCTGCGGTGGAGAATGAGAGCAGCCAGATCAAATAACCAGAGTGAAGGAAGCTGCAAGAGCTTGGTACATCAGGCGAGCCCTCAGGCCTTTTTTGCTCAGTATCTTTGCAGGAGGAGCTTGGACTCTGACCTGAGGGTGAGGGGGAGCCAGGGTCATCTGTGGGTGCAGAGGGGCAGGTGAGGCTGGTTGGGTCCACATGGGAGAAGGCCAAGAGGGTGGAGAGATCTTCAAAGTAGAGCTAGCAGAACGTGAGGGACAGTTAGGCTCTGAGGTCAGGGAGGGGCTGGGGGGATGTAGTTAACGTAATTAACGCCAGGCTCAGTGTCAGAGCCTGGAGCTGAGTAGAGAAGCTAGAAAATACAAGTTGCTTAACTAAGTTGTTCTCTCTAGGAGGAGTGGAGAAAGCTTTGGTGTATATGAGCGCTGGGTTATTTAGGCAGAGGGGCTTTAGGCAGCCCCTTCTTATCCTCCTGAGTTGCAATCAGTGAGAAGAAAGAGGAGGTAGATGGAAAGCCAAATTTTACTCAGTGAGACTAAAAAAAAAGAATAGTGAATATTTAATTTTTTTAAAGCAAATTTACAGTAAAAGACGTACTGCCATTAATCCACCCCAAGATATTCCTATTTACTTCAAACACACATCCCATTGTTCTTTCCAGTTTCTGAAGCAGTTCTGTAAGTCTTCTTTCACAAGTGTCTTTAATTGCATTGTCCTGGCTACACCTGTGTCCTGAATCGAATGAAAACATTTACCTTTCGTGGTCATTTTGACTTTGGGGCAGAGCCAGAGGTTTCATGGTGCTAGATGTGGTGGATAAGGTGAATAAGAACAAATGGTAATGCTTTTATCTGACAGAAAATGCCGCTCAGAGATGCTTGCTTGCTTCTTTCCCCAGCTGGATGCGCTGGAATTCCTCCATGAAAATGAGTATGTTCATGGAAATCTGACAGCAGGGAATATATTCGTGAATCCAGAGGATCTGAGCCAAGTAAGAGCCTGGTCCCCCACTCACTCTGGAAGGTCTCTGAGGGTTCCCATCTGTCTCCAAATCTCCATTCATTTCACAGTGCTCACAGCAAACAAAAGATTACTGTCTGCCATATGTAAAGAGCTTCTTTGAATAAATAAGTAGAGATAAGTTACTAGAAACATGGACAAAGGTTAGGAAAAACAGTTCATAAAAAGAAATCCACAGGTTAATTAAATGACAAGACATTCAACCTCCCTAGAAATGCAAATTAAAACAAGGTAGTATTTTTCACCCTTTGGATGGACAGAGTTAGGAATGGTAATACATAATGCTGGTAAGGATGGAAGGAAATAGGAATTCTTCACACACTGTTGGAAATGTGAATTGGACAACCTTTTTGGAAGTTAGTTTAGAGATAGAAATCACAATTGTACACGCATCTGTTTTTTGACCCATCAGTTCCTTTCAGAGGAGTGTATTCTATCCATATATCCACAGATCTGAGAGTGGTGGTGCACGCCTGTAATCCTAGCCCTTGGGAGGCTGAGGCAGGAAGATTGCTGTGAGTTCAAGGACAATCTGAGCTACATATTGAGTTCAAGGCCAGCCTGGACTACATAATGAGACCCTGTCTCAGAAAAACAAAACAAAACAAAAAAAAAGTAGGGCCAGTGATATCGCTCAGCGGCATAAGCGCCTGCCTAGCAAGCGCGAGGTCCTGAGGTCGACTCCTGGTACCCACATAAAAAAAAAAAAAAAAAAGTACACCAGATGTTTTTGATAGTGTTTGTTGTTGTTTATAATAATAAAGGGGAAATACCTTGATATGTGTATGTATGGCCCCAGCAGAATGCTAATTAAATTGTATTTTGAAGTACATTCGATTTACTTTCTCAGTTGTAAATGACAAAACAACTTTACATGCTTAAGCAATAATAATGCTAATGGGACTGTGTGTGTGCAATTTATTGGTGCACGGAATGGAAAGATCCAGGACAGATCTCTAGGCGTGGCTGGATCTAGGCGCTCAAGCCCTTCATTGCGAAGCTGGCTCTTCTGTCTCTGGGTTCTGCTTGCTTCTGCATCGCTCACTGTCAGGCAGAGACATCCATTGCAGGTTCAAATTGCTAAGGCTTAGCGAACCCAGGATGAGCAGGCCAGGTGAGCCCCATTTAAATTACATGGGGGCAGGGGCCGGGGCGATGGCTCAGCGGCGTAAGTGCCTGCCTGGCAAGCGTGAGGGCCGGAGTTCAACTCCTGGTACCCACATACGAAAAAAGGGCCGGTGATATCGCTCAGCAGCACGGGCGCCTGCTGGCGCGCGAGGTCCTGAGGTCGACCCCCGGTACCCACAAAAAAAAAAAAAAAATTACATGGGGAGAAATCCCAGAACTGTGCATTAGTAAGGTTCTTCAGAGAAGCAGAACCAAATGTGTGTGTGTGTGCGTGGGTGTGCGTGGGTGTGGAGAGAATTATTAAGGAACTGGCTCGTGCTTATGGAGGCTGAGCAGTCCTGAGGTCTTCGGTTCACAAGCCAGAGACCAGGAAAGCTAATGTAGTCACAGTCCAAAGCCAGCAGGCTTGAGACCCAAGAACAGCCAGTGTTTCAGTTCAAGTCAGCAGGCAGTAATGACCAGCACTGTCACTCATGCAGGCACGGAGGGGCCCCGTTAACTCAGCTTTGTTTCTGTTACGTCTTCAGTGGATTGGACGAGGCCCACCCCCACGAGAGAGCTCATTCTGCTTTATGCAGTCCATGGATTCAGATGTTAATCTCATCCCGAAACACTCAGACACACCAGAAAAAAATTTGATCAAATGTTCAGGCACCTTATGGCCCTGTACATTAGCATATAAGCCAGATGTGGTGGTACACGTCTGAATCCCAGCTACTCAGGAAGCTGAGACAGGAGGATCACAAGTCTGAGGCCAGCCTGGGCAACTTAGTGACTTAGTGAGACCCTGTCTCAGAATAAAATTTTTAAAAGTGCTGGGGATGTAGCTGAGTGGTAGCGCACTTGGCTGGTATGTATGAGGCTCTGGGTTCAATCCCTAGTACAAAAAAAAAAAAAAAAAAAAAAAACATAAAATTGATGATCACAAACTGAGCAGAAGTGGGTGTAGGTCCTGCATGGTCAGACCGACAGTATCCATGATCTGTACTGTAGAACAAAATGCAGCCACAGAAATACTGTGGTTAATTCTGTGTAGCTGGTAAATCAAAACTTTTGTTTTAAAGTCAATTAGGGCCGGTGAGATGGCTCAGCGGCATAAGCGCCTGCCTGGCAAGCGCGAGGGCCCGAGTTCGACTCCCAGAACCCACATACGAAAAAAGGGCCGGTGATGTCGCTCAGCGGCACGGGCACCTGCTGGCGCGCGAGGTCCTGAGGTCGACCCCCAGTACCCACAAAAAAATAAATAAAAATAAAAATTAAGCTTTCTAACAACCTTTAGAGGAAGGAACTATTTTCGTTATCACTTTGCAAATGGAGAAATGAAAGCATAGAGAAGTTTCATAACTCTCCCAAGGCTGCACCAAAGGGCTGAGCTGGTATTTGAACCCAGGCTGCCCAGCTCCAGACTTAAGTGTCCTGAGCCACTGCTAAAGTGCAGCAAACTGGGTGCCTAGCAGGAGGCCAGGTGACGCCTCCGTGGAAATAAGAGTCCCCCGGTGTCCACAAAGGTTCACCTGGACATTTAAAGAAAATCATTCGGAACATTGCCTGAGAATCTGCTGTTAGTGGTTACTTCCGGGCAGTGTGTTTCTGGGACTGGGGGAAATGTGGGTGTTGGTTTGGGTTCTTCTCACTTTAGACCATGCCGTAGTGTTTGGCATTTTTACTATGAGCATGGCTCAGTTTTAGAAATTAACCATGCCCATAGTAGATGTATCACTCGTGTGTACCCACTGCTGGACTCTCCGGCTCTAGAGTCTGTGCTCCTAACCACCAGTCTGTGTGGCTTCTCTCCACATCCGCAGGTGACCCTGGTAGGCTACAACTTCTCCTTCCGCTACTGCCCAAGTGGCAGACACGTGGCCTACACAGAAGGCAGCAGGAGCCCGCACGAGGGGGACCTCGAGTTCATGAGCATGGACCTACACAAAGGATGTGGTAAGAAGACAGAGGAGGGCGGGGCTCACGAGACACTTCCCTTCGACGGGCAGCTCTCAGAGTTCACGAGTACAGGCAGCAGATGGGCAGACACAGGAGGGGCTTAAATGGTAAGGAATTAGAACTATGGCCAGCATCCTGGATACATAAAGGAAACATGGGGCTGTGAGCACACGTTCAGTACTTACAACTTAGTTCAGCACTAAGGACACAAGGACACTGGAATACCGGCTGTTAGCGGATGTGGAATTCAGCACCAAGGACAGTAGCTGGCTGGACTGGGAAGTCCCTGCTTTCTAGAGGTTGGGATTCAGGACCTGGTGTAGACTTTGAAGATGAGAATTGCCCTAATGTCATCCAGTTGAGGAGGCGTGGGAGTGGGAGTCTGGATAAGAGTTATCGCCTGAATCCCTAGGAGAGGATGAGGTGATCCCAGGGAAGAATGCAGAGTGGAGAGCTCAGAGCAGCTTCCATGACCCCCTTGTTCTCAGATCCCTTAAAATCATGACTAACCATGTATCAGTCCTTATTCTCCTACCAGACTGAGCTCCCCTAGGGTAGAGATGGCACCTGTGCCTCCAGCATCAGGTGGAAGGAGGTTGGCACAGTCAGCACTCAGCGTTTGTTGAGTGCTTCCACAGAGTTGTCTAAATTTTTGTGTGTGTGTGGGTGCCGGGAGTCGAACTCAGGACCTCGTGCTTGCCAGGCAGGCGCTTATAGCTGTCTCACCGGCCCCAGAGTGGTCTGAATTATGTGATTTGGGAAGCAGAAGGAGAATGGAGCCTCACATTCTTTGCTGCCCTCTGAGGCTGGATTCAGCAGCTATCTTCCTGGGCTCCTTTGTATTCATTCTGCTTCCTTTGTAGCTTGATGACTCTGCACTGCTATTAGCTCTTACTGCACTGTTCAGGGCTGAGACCCAGCCCAGTTCCTGTGTGGGTTTTCAGCATGTGAGATGGGGCCTGCACGTGGGTGCCGAGGACTCGTCGAATGAATGCGTGAATGAACGATGAGTAGATGGGGGTGGACTAATGAGAGAGAGAGTAAAGATGGTTGAGTGAGCGAGTTGTGGAGAGAATGAGAGTGAGATTAGAGACTAAAGACTAAAGAGTGAATGGGGGCCAGGGATATAGCTCAGTGACATGGTGCCTGTCTGGCAAGTGTAAGGTCCTGAGTTCGATTCCCAGTTCCCAAAAAAAAAAAAAAAAGCTCCAGGGCCAGGTGTGGTGGCACATGCCTCTAATCCCAGCACTCAGGAGGCAGAGGTGGGAGGATTGCTGTGAGTTCAAGGCCAGCCTGAACTACAGTGAGACCCTGTCTCAAAAAAAAAAAAAGAGAGAGTGAATGGATAAGTGAATGAGATAGCCTACATGGCTGGAAAGTGAGTTGCAAGCATGCACAGTTGAGAGAAAGGAGGGAGGGAGGGAGAGCGAGTGAGAGAAATAAAGGGAAAGAAAAGGGGTAGGCATGGACATGTCAGAGGGCGGGTCATCTAGACTGAGCTGCTGCTGCTTCGTCTCCCTCCCCAGGGCCCTCCCGCCGCAGTGACCTCCAGTCCCTTGGCTACTGCATGCTGAAGTGGCTTTATGGGTCCCTGCCATGGACAAAGTGCCTTCCCAACACTGAGGAGATCATGAAGCACAAGCAGAAGTGAGTCTAGGGGCCGACACTGCCTGACATCCCTGCAGGTGGGGGAGGAACTTAGATTCTAGCAATAAGCAGGAAGGAAGAGAGCTAGCATCCCCCAGAGCCAAAGCTCTCCGCTACCTCAGGCGTGTGCTCTTCCTCCATTCCAGCAAGCGAGGGGGCTTGGGCTCTGGAGCCATGCCACTTGGGGTTGGGTTCTGGCCCCACAACTGTGGGCTGCTGGGTGCTCAGCTTGACTTCCGTGATCCTCATTGTGCTCATGGGATTCTGTCCAATTAGCACCCACGTTACAAAGCTGCAGAAGGATTCAGGGGAGTCAGACACAGACATAGCTCTCAGCACAGGGGTTATGTGCCTCTTGTGCAGGACACCATATTCATTCATTCATGGATATGCAGGCATCCTGAACAGGTTAGGCCCAGGCCTTGCCTAAGCATCCAGCATTACCAGCCACCCAGTGCGGCGCCGCCAGTACCTGTGCCGTTGCCTCTGCTTGTAAAACCTGGTCTCACCAGTTGTACTTCCAGCATTGAGCACCATGGACAGCAGATGGTGCGAAACTCAGAGCCCTGGACAGCAGTGAGCATGGCTAGTGCTGCAGTGTTCAGTACCGAGGACAGTGGAGAGGCTTAGGGTACTGGGGTGTGGGATTCAGCACCAAGGTCAACGAGCGTCTGGACACAGTGGGCAGCGCCGTACTGTGGTGTTGGTCCAGCAACGAGGAAGTGGCATTTGTCCACAGGGAAACCCCAAGGGGCCCCAGCGGTTAGTCAGGATCTAGGGCAGATTTAGAGGATGACATTGCCCAGAATCCTCTAGGCGGGGTTTCCGAGGAGGTGATTGGCTGCATCTAAGGGAGTGAAGTCCAAATGGAGTCTCAGATATTGGGGCTGTCTCAGCAGTTACCAGCCGGAGTTCCAGGAAGGTGTGCACTGCAGGACGAGGGTGAGCTGTCCGGTGAATGGCATTCTGGTTCTCAGCGTGCTATGTCCCTTGTTCCTGGCGAACCTAACTCTCATTTTATTTTTCCTCCTTTGTATCTCCCAGTTCCTTTCTATCAACCATGGAAATGCACTCAGACACACTTAACATATATTCTACTGATACGTTTGTTTAGATGTATTTGTATCCTCAAAATTGTGTGGTTATCCTGCTGTGTGTCTTTCGCATAAACGATGCTCCGCTGTGAGTCTGTTTCTGGCTCTTTTCACTCAATGCTGTGTTTCTCAACTTCAGCTGCATCATGGCACATTACTGACTTTGCTGTTTGTGACTCCTGTTTCTAAATCAGTTTTACATAAATGTGCCTGTGTCCTTGAACAGTATGTGACAGTCTTGTGTGTGTTTAACTTGCACAAATGATAATACAGTCCCCCCAGCGACATCCAAGTGGGTGCCTGAAATGGTGGATAGTACCAGACTCTACGTATTTTGTGTTTCTTCCTGTACATAGATGCCTGTGGTAACGTTTAGTTTATAAGTTAGGTACAGAATGAGATCAACAATAACTAGTAATAAAACAGAGCAATTATAACAATGTGCTGCAATAAAACATGAATAAAGTTTCTCTTTCTCTCCTTTTATTCTGTACTCATCCTTTTTTTTACTGACCACAGAAAACAAAGCTGCAGAGAAGAGGAAACTGCTGTATGCTCTAAATCTCATTCTGTTTCTCGATTTCTTCTACTCAACGTTGTGTTTTTAAACTTCAGCTACATTGGTAGTTTACTACTTCTGAATATTTCTCCCAGACTTCTCCGCTTAGCTGTATCTGTCCCTGAAAACTGTGCTGTTGTCGGATGTGTGCTTGATTGGTATAAAAAGTGCCATCCCTGAGTTTCATCCTCCCCAGCGAGCCATTCCCCACCCCCACCGCTACATCAGCTCTCCTGCCTGTCAGTGCTCACAGGAAAGGTGTGTCGTGTCACGCTGGCCTGCTTGTGGCTGTGACCTGCTCAGGGCCACTGTTTGTCACGTACTTGTCTGTGCCCGGCACTGCATCCAGCACTTCCCTGTGCCATCCTCAGAACCATGCTGAGGCGAGTGCTCTCAGCCACAGACCCGAGGTCAGCAGCCAAGCCACACAGCTACTAAGAAGAAACACTTGGACTCAAGTCCAGCCATTCAACTTCAGAGAGAGCCCCTTTCACCTCGGTGCCACTTTCCATGTGTGGAAGGCTTACCTGAGTGGACAGCATGCCTTCATTCAACGAATACTAAGCATTTTCCTGTGCCAGGCCCTGTCGTAGGCCCTGGGGGCACAGGAATAAGGGACGAAAGTCTGCACCCTCAGGGACCTCAACCTAGTGGGAGACAGGCAGTGTGACTGTTGGAGAGTGGCAGTGTCCAGGGTGGATCTAACAGCAGTAGTGGTGGGAATAAGCTCCTGAAGGGCAGTGAGGCTTTACATAGTGACGGGGACAGCTCAGTTCGGCACTGAGATGCTGCAGAAAGGGGAAAGGAGGCAGAGACGGGCCTTCAGCTCCCAGTTACAGAGGTGGCCTTGATCAGAAGCTAGTCTCGGAAGCAGCTGGAATGTGAGGCCATTGCTCTGAGTTCCTGGAACTTACTTTTACAGTTAGTTTCCAATTATAACAGATGGTGCTGGTTTTCTGCTCACAGCAGTGAGACAGAGGCCCTTTTGAGATGAAGCCAGTTGGAAACCATGAATCCCAGACTTAGTGCAGGTGGGTGCATGCGTGAAGGTTAAAGCGTCACGTGTGGCTGAGCTGGGGAAACACTTCTACAGCATGAGTGTTGGCTTGGTTAGGGACCAGCGCCTCCCACAGGGGCACCCAGGACACTGCAGCTTAATCAAGGTAGATGACTGCCTCTCTCGAGGGTGGTGGGGAGCCTGGACCCCTTTCAACGTGTATGCATCCTTCTTGGGGTCCAAGCTGTGCTGCCACTGTCTCCCGGGAACAGCACGCGTGTGGCGCTCTCTGTGTACACGGGTCAGACGCATCTGTGGCCCCAACCAGGGGTCCTTAGGCTGGGAGGAAGCAGTGGGACACGCGCCTCTGCCACGGGGTGCTAGAAGGTGCTGCCTCCCATTCGTATTACCCATGCATTCCACCGTATGTAAGAAATGAATAAGTAGCTGTGGGTGAATGGAAAACTGAGGCATCTTCCTGGTGCCACCAGGGGGTGCCTGGTCCCTGTCTGGAGAGCCCCGGGGCCTCCCAGGCAGGAAGCAGCCTTTGAACTCTATCCATCCATTCATTCGTCCAGTTGGTGCAGTAACCAAAAGGACCACAAGGGGGCCATGTTGCCACATGCACATTCTCTGGCCCCTGAAGTTTGCTTGTCCAGGACGTGACTGGTACGTAGGATTTGTCCACTCATTCCACCAATATTTGTGTGTTTTTTAGACATGATGGAGTGGATGAATAAACATGAGACAGAGTTCAGTGCCCACAGGCATTCTCACACGCATGCCCCTTGCAGAGTGCTGATGGGTGTTCATGAGTCAACAGTGTTTGTTAAGTAAGGTGTCTCCCAGTCGAAACACATAAAGCAAGGTAATGGGGTTGGGGGTGCAGCTCCGTGGTAGAGCACGGACTCGGCATGCGTGAGGCCCTGGTTTGACCCCCTGTGCCGTAAAAAAGACCAAGGTTGTGTACTGATTGGTTGCTGATAGTATCAGGGCCGGACTGCTGGAGCCCCATGGTGCTCCCTCTGGGAGCAGAAGTTCCAGATTGGCTGACTCAGAGGCCACAGCAGATCTTTTCCTTTCCTTGATTTACTGACTGATTGACCGTGCTAGGGATCAAGCCCACCGTGGCCTTGCACATGGTAGGTAAGTTCTTTGTCGCTGAGCTATGTCCCCAGCATTCACAGCAAATCTGTAGAACATAGCTGGCCATCGCTAAGAAGAACTGACCACATATCTCTAGGAGAGTCCGTATGAGAAGGCGCTTCTCCTAGCGACACGTGGTGGCGCATACCTGTAACTCCAGCACTCTGAGACGCTGAGCAAGAGGCCCACGAGTTTGAGCCCAGCCTGGATGACTTAGCAACTTAGTGAACACTTATTTCAACAGGAAAAATAAAGGACTGGGGACATAGCTTCAGTGCAAGGGCCCTGTGTTCACTCCTCCTACCCCAACTCCTCAGTAACCCCAAAAAGAAAAAAACATGCTCTCCTTTCCCTACATGACATGCTTCTGTCCCTTCAGGTATGTTGACAACCCAGAGCCACTCCTGGGACTGTACGGTCACTGCAACAGGCCCTCAGGTATGTCTTGAAGTGGGAGGGGACAGGTGAGCCCTGAATGGGTCCTGGCAGATTACGTGTGTAATATGTACCCAGCATAAGAAAGCGGAAATTCTTCACAAAACTTCATAAACCTCTGAACAATAGCAAAATATGAACAGTACACATGGAATCAAATTTGTACATACTGGTCGCATCTTGCTCTTGCTTTTGTTTTGTTTTTCCTTTCTTTCTTTTTTTTTTTTCTGTGGGTACCGGGGGTCGAACTCAGGACCTCGTGCGCCAGCAGGCACCCGTGCCGCTGAGCGATATCACTGGCCCTTTTTTGTATGTGGATACCGGGAGTCAAACTCAGGACCTCGCGCTTCCCAGGCAGGCGCTTACGCTGCAGAGCTATCTCACCGGCCCTCTTTCTCTTTTTGAGACACAGTTTTTGTAAGTTGCTCAATCTGGCCTCCTCAAACCTCGAGATCCTCCAGTCTCAGCCCCACAAGTAGCTGGGATTGCACGCATGACCTAACGTGCCTGCTTTTTTCTGTTTTTGTTTTCTCATCTGAGAAGAGTATCATGGAGATGTCCTATGTTGGTATGAGTAGAATTTTGTCAGTATTTTTAAATTGTTGTAAAACACACAAAACGTCAGTATTTTTATTTTTTTGGTGCTGGGAATTGAATCCAGGGTCTTGCACATGCTAAGCACATGCTCTACCACTGAGCTATATCCCCAGCTCAGTATTTTAAACACTGTGATCATGGCTTATTATTTATTTATTTGTTTGTTTGTTTGTTTGTTTGTTTGTTTTTGTGGGTACCAGGGATCGACCTCAGGACCTCGTGTGCCAGCAGGCGCCCATGCTGCTGAGCGATATCACCGGCCCTTTTTTCATATGTGGGTTCCGGTAGTTGAACTCGGGTCCTCGCGCTTGCCAGGCAGACGCTTACACCACTGAGCCATCTCACCGGCCCTGATCATGGCTTATTAGTCACTCATAAACTTAGTTTAGTGTGTCAAGAACAGCATTTAAAAACATTAACGCTGGGCATGGTGATGCACACCTGCAGTCCCAGCACTTGGGAGGCTGAGGCGGGAGGATCGTCACGAGTTGAAGGCCAGCCTGGGCTACATAGTGAGTTCAGAGCCATCCTGGACTATGTAACAAGGCCCAGTCTCAGAAAACAAAAACAACATTGAAAAGAATGGACAAAAATATGAGTGCCTTAAAGGAGTTAAGGAACTAAGGAAACTTTGTGAGCGGTAATTCAGCTTACATCGTATGTTCGTGTAGGTCCGCTTTAAAATGTGTTAAAGAGGCCTGCGTGTGTGCGTACCGCAGTCCACCGAAAGGCACCAGCTCCTCATTGAGAAACAGATCGTGTTCATCCTTGGGTGTCATAAACTCTGTACTCCTTTGTACTTTTTTATTGCATTAGGGTTTAAACGCCAATATAATATTGCTTGTAACATCATTGAAGCACAACTGAAATGTGTAACATAAAGAGTGAAAGTTCCATCTCCTCCTGACCCCTCCTGGGAGGCGGTGTTTGTTGCCATTTGCAACACATTCCTGGAGACAGAACCAGAGAAAGGATAGTGTGGTCCTGCTGGCTCCCTAAGAGCTCATTTTCAGAGTACAGGTATTTGAAATCGGTTCAAATCATGACTCAGCTGCTCAAGCCTCGATCCCCCCCAGCTCTCTGCAAGTGCTGACACCCACTGCTGGTGAGCAGAGTGGCAGAGAGGAAGCAGCACCAGGAAAATGAGCACTGTCGGTGACACCCCGGGCCTCAAGGTGTCCCTGCCCAGCCCCCTCTGGGCACAGCCCCCAGACCCTGGACAGGGGGTTCCTCTCACCGTCCCCCATGCTGGGGGTGTCTTGACCACAGAGGCCCTGCAGCAGTACCTGAAGGTGGTGATGGCCCTCAAGTATGAGGAGAAGCCGCCCTACGCCATGCTGAGGAATGGTCTAGAAGCCCTGCTGCAGGATCTGCAGGTGTCAGCCTATGACCCCCTCAACCTCCAGATGGTGCCCTAGGCCGAACCCAGGTGAGGCAGGTTTGCGAGTCTTCGCCCCCTCGCCCCGCCCCGCTGCTGCCTCTACCTGGGCTGGGAGGGACCAGGCTGCAGATGCGGCCACCAGCGCCGGCCAGCTCCCCAGCACTGCACTGTCCGGTTCAGGCCAGCAGCCTGGAGCACAGCTGAGCTTGGCCATGTGGAAAGCTGGAGGCCCAGGTCTCTGTCCCCTCTGATACTTGGCCATTCCTTCCCCTCTGTCCCCACCTCTCACACACACACCGCTGCCTAGCTGAGGAATCTGCAGCCATAGACTCAAACAAGGGTAGATCAAAAACATTTTTAAAAATTGCATCTGTACTGAATGTGTACAAACTTGTTCTTACTGTTCCTTAAATAGTGTGATGCAACAGCTATTTCCTCAGCATTTTCCTTGCTTTGGGATCCACATGATTTAGGGTCCGCGGGAAGAGGGGCAACACTGCTCCATTTTATACAAGGACTGAGCAGCCTCGGATGTTGGTGCCCCCGGGACCCTGGAACCCATACCGGGAGGCTGCTGAGGGGCACCTGTCCCCTCTGGTGTGAACGGAGGAGCCTGCACAACCAGCAGCGGGGCGTTCGCTCAGCGCCTGGAGATTGTTTTATAAACAGATGCCTGCGGGGGTGCGTGTGTCTGTGCGTGGAGTTACTCTCTGCAGCAGGGCTGTGCCCATCCAGATGCCCTTCAGTACCACCAGACTGGGCAGGAGTTTGGGGTCAAAAGTCAGTTCAGGGGCCGGTGAGATGGCTCAGCAGCGTAAGCGCCTGCCTTGCAAGCGCGAGGGCCCGAGTTCGACTCCCGGATCCCGCATACGAACAAAGGGCCGGTGATATCGCTCAGCGGCACGGGCGCCTGTTGGCGCGCGAGGTCCTGAGGTCGACCCCCCGGTACCCACACACACACAAAAAACGTCAGTTCAGTTTATGTCCGAAATTGTGGCAGGGCAGCCTGGGTCCTGAGCAGGCACTTCCCCAAGCCTCTCCTCTCCCACCGAGCTGTCATTTCTGTTACTATGCTTGGTTCGAATCACAGCTCCGTGTTTGTCTAACTCAGGGCCCCACAGGGGGCATCTGGCAGAGTCTGGGGACACTTGGCTGCCACAGGTCAGGAGAGCATGCCACTGAGCAGAGGCCAGCTTGCTGATCAGCACGGACACTGCGCAGCACAGCCCTACCACGTCACCAACAAAGACCCACCTGCCAGCTGCCACCAGGGTGCTGTTGAGAACGCCTGGTCCAGGGGCCTCCTGAACAGCACCGCCCCAGGTGGCTGTCTGTCTCCTTCACTGCATCTTCCCAGCAGTGCGTGGGTCACAAGGGTTTCTTCTGCGAGGTGACGCAGGCGCACGCAGCTCCTGCACAAAGAGCATGCCAGAAATGCAGTACGAGGGCCGAGGACTCTGCGCTGACCACAGATCCCCTCAAGAAGCAATGTTGGAGCCAGGTGTGCTGGTGCACACCTGCAATTCCAGCTCTCAGGAGGCTGAGGCAGGAGGATCACCTTGAGTTCCAGGCCATCCTGGGCCATATAGTGAGCTCAGGACCAGCCTGAATTACATCGTGTGATCCTGTCTTAAAAAAAAAAAAATGCAAAATGATGACTGTTTTTGCCACACTTGTGTCTGTGGTCTCTTTTTCTGGCCCAGCTCAAGGCAGAGGCCCCTTGGGTGTTCACCAGGGATACCACCCATGTGAGGCAGATACCTGGACGGACCTCACTGCTGAGGGGGAGGTCAGGGGCTTCTGCCTGCTTCTGCCTTGGGGAAGTCTGACCTGTTCAGCATGGATGACAAGGCCAGGGAAAATGCTAGGAATTCACCAAGAATGGAGATTTGAAACCTTGAAATTAGAGCCCCTTTCATGATCATTGATACCTGCTTATGCCCGGTAGCCACTCACTCAGTGACAGGTCTGTCCCTTGGTTGGAACTTAACAAACCAATGATCTTGAATAACGACGGTAGCACTTTGCTGTGGCCACTTGGGTGACCCTCTCCTCCCCTATCCACCATCCATGCGTGCCACCTGCCTTCTCCCCTCTCGTTCTAGCCCAGGCCGAGGACCTTGGTCCCTGACACTCTCGTGGTCTGGAGCGCTGTCCCCCTTGTTGTTCACAGCTGTCTTCTCTTCATCATCTGGAGGCCACGGGGACTGTCCCAGTGAGGCACTTCTTCACAGCCCACCGCTCTGGCACCATGTCACCTGCTCCCTGCACATCCCTGTTCCCTACTGAAGGGATGTGTGTTTGGCTTGCAGGGTCTCCACCCCTTTCCTGCAGATCACAAACGCTCCCGGGCTCCCACCCTCTGCTCACGGCTGTGTCCCCAGTACCTAGTAGCAGCCTGGCACGAAGGGGTGGGGGCAGAGAGGGTGCTCCCTAAATGGGTAAGATTCTAATACCCATTCATATTGTCTTCCAGAACTTTCAACGTGCAGTTTGAAGTAGAAACGAAAGAGAAGCAATGTGAGTCAAGGCCTGCTGTTTAATCACAGATGAGATTCTAGAAAAACCCCTGGAATATGCATCCCCACCCTTCCTCAGTGCTGACTAGTTCAGGGAACCCTCCAGATGATGTGACGCGCCTCCTCTTGCCACTGTCTCGGCAGCTGCCAGGCTTGTGGATGAAGAAGACCCCAGCTCATGGCAGGCTGGGTCCCGCACTAAGACCCTCCTGGTCCCACTGTGCATTAGTAATAATTTGGTTTTATTGACCATTCAGTCTTTCGCTCATTTATTCCAACTTCTCTGGGTGTGGCAGAGCATGCTTATAGGTCAGGCCACTTGGGAGGCTGGAGTGGGAGAATCGCCTGAACCTAAGAGTGTGAGGCCAGCCTGGGCAACATAGTAAGAGCCCCATCTCAATGATGACAAGTTTCTGATCTGTTCCTTCATACTTAATGCAGATATTCATGTCCATTTAGTCTTCCATTTGTCCATCCACCCTCCCACCCTCCAGCCCTTTCATCCATCCATCCATCCCTCTAGCCTACCCATCCATCCATCCCTCTAATCTTTTATCTGTCCTCCCTTTCATTCATCTATGCAGACTCCTATATATACACCCATCCCTCCAATCTTCCACTTAACCATCTGTCCATCCACCTCCCATCTAATTTTTATCTATCCACTCTCTTGTTCTTCTACTCCCTTACCCTTTCTTTCATAGATTCATCCTTCCTTTTATTCAAAAATACCAGATATTTTGTATTGGTGAGTTTTCCATTACTGTAATGCAGTGCCTGAGGCAGGCTATAAGAGGTTTGCTCGGCTCGCCATTCAGGAGGTTCACGGGAACGGTACCGGCATCGGCTCTCCCCCGGTGAGGGCTGTCTTGCTGGTGGCATCACAGTGTGGTAGCTCATGGCAGAGGGCAGAATCACATCATAAAACAGGAAGCCAGCACGGCAGTTCAGGAGTATTTTATAGCAACTCGCTCTCAAGGGAAGTAACTCTGGTTCCCCAAGAACGGCCTCCGTCCCGTCCCATGTTGCACCTCCAGTGATCTCACTTAGGGCCCCCCCCACCAACATCACCACACTGAGCACAAGCTGCCAACATGAGGCCCAGGACACACACGACATCTGAGCCACAGCATGCTCCGTGACGATAGGCGCCAGGTGGAAGGTGCCAAGAGAGCGAGGCCTGCTGGGGTCCTAGAGCTGAGGGCGAATGAAGGAGACCATACGAAGGTGCAGGGGTGGAAGGCACAGGGCTCCTTTGGGAGGACATGGGCACAGAGAGACAGGGCTGGGAGGCTGGGGCCTTAGTCTTCCCCTGGGAGTGTGAGCCATGGGCTGGGCTGGGGGCAGAGAGAAGGAGAGGAAGGGAGCGCCCATGGGGTAGTGGGTGGTGGGTGATTGGTTGGGGAGGTGCAATTGAGAAAAGGGAGGGGAGAACCACACCTCTGGGAATTTTTTTTTTTTTTTTTTTTTTTTTTTTTGTGGGTACCGGGGGGTTGACCTCAGGACCTCGCGCGCCAATAGGCACCCGTGCCACTGAGCGATATCACCGGCCCCTTTTTCGTATGTGGGATCCGGGAGTCAAACTCGGGCCCTCGCGCTTGCAAAGCAGGCGTTTACGCCACTGAGCCATCTCACCGGCCCACCTCTGGGAATTTTGACTCTTGGATTTTCCATCGTACTTTGGAGTATGGACAATCAGGTTTTCTGCCCAATGGGCATAGAACCCAGTGCTGTGGCACCAGTTTTTTACAAAAAGAAGAAAAAAAAAAAAAACTTCATTGAAAACCAACCGTCAGATTTTTTAAAAAGCTCAAAGCTCTCCCTGATCAGTAGGTGCTGGAGGGGTTATCGGAGAGGAGGGGGAGATGCCGATGCCGACTGGAGGCTGGCTGGGGAGAAGGGGAAGTTCCTGTGGCCTTGTGCAGGCACAGAGGGTCACGGTGCATCTGTGTGGGTCGCCTGGTGTTGCATTCCGCTCAGGGATGTGAGCTGGTGATGTCAAAATGTCACTGACCAAGCGAGCTACTGCTTCTGTCCATGTCCATTTTTGGAAAGTCAGTTTCACACTGTCCTTGAGTGGAATCTTAAAAAAAAAAAAGAAAAAAAAAAAACCTGAGCAATTTGCTATGTAAGGAATTTATGTCCTGGAGCGTCTGATTTTGTTTTGTTTTAGTTTTTCTTTTTTGTTGGTCCCTGTTTGCAGCACGTAATGAATCCATTCCTTGTGAGGAGTCAGTGTGTGTACACAACACATCGAAATTCTTTTCACAGCCCCTTGTCACCCCTCCCTCCATCTCTTGACCCCTTCCCTTTTGCAAAAGATCTACCTTTCAATTTCCTATTACCTATTTTTTTATTTTGCTCTTTATTTATATTTTGGCTTTCTCATATAAGAAAAACCATGTGCTATTTAAGGTTATGTGTCTGATTTATTTCACTAACATTACGGTTGCAAGGTGCATCCATTTTGCTATGAATGACTTGTTTGCCTTTCTTTATGACATCTCCCTTTTTTCTTTTTTTTGCCTAATTAATCGCTCAAGAAAGCGTTGATGGAAAATATATCCCTTTAATGCAAAGGCTGTTCCTCGAACGGACGCCATTTAAAAGAGGGAAATAAATTCCTGACTTCTTCACAGGCATAGTTATTGCAGCATTGGCTACGGCTACCTGTTGGCAAAGATATTATCCCTCTAAGAAAGCGACACTTTTCTGTAGATGTTCTGATTACTCTAGCAAGATGGGCACCTGTGGAATCCTTGAGTGTTTTGTTGAAAAAAGGAATAAGAGTTGACGTTGTTGTTCATTTTTGGTCAGGAGACACCATTTTCAAGTCATTATAATCAAGAGATGCGTCGCATCCTGAGGATGGGAAAACGAGCTGGGCACGCCTCGTGTGGGCAGGTCCAGGAGCAGGGTTGGCACAGCTGTTTCCGGTGCTACGCGGAGAACTCACTGGAGTTAGAGCCGATGTTGACTGTCCTCACTAGGGAATGCTCAGGGCAAAGAAATGCAAAGAAGCTGGGTAGTAGGATGTGCCTATCATTAAAGCCATAATACAGTGTGAAGTGTTGCACAGGACATGGACAGCAACTACAAAGAGTGTTCTAAGCAAATCCTGCAAAATGAAGGTGCTAATTAAAGAGAAACAAGGCATCAAAAAAAAAAAAAAAAAAAAAAGAATTGAAAGCTGGGCATGGTGGCACATGCCTGTAGTCCTACCACTTGGGAGGCTGAGGCAGGAGGACTGCTGCGAGTCAAGGGCTACATAGTGAGTTCAATGTCAGCCTGAACTACACAGTGAGACCTTGTCTCAAGAAAGAAAGAAAGTAGAATTGAAGAAAGAAGTATGCATTTTACACACTTAGCATTTATTTCAGATAAGCATGGAATAATTATGCTAAAATGCAGTATCTGAGAGGAGCAGGATGGTGCCGGTGATCAATACCTGAGGGGGCTGGGGGGCAGGTGGTCAGAAGGAGACTCCTGTGGGCATGTAGTCCAGCGACTGCCTCAGCTGGATCTTCAGAGCTGGCAACGAGAGCCACCCTGCAGGAGCCCCATTGGCCAGGGTGTTCAGACCTGGGCTCCACACCAGGTGAGGGCCTAGGAGGCAGCAGCAGGTGAGGAGCTCTCTGCAGACCCAGCCCTGGGTGCTTTGTGGGAATCGCTTCCCTCTGCGTACAACAGCTCCGTGAGTCAGAGTCAGGTTTATGGTGCGCATCTGACAGAGGAGGAGACTGAGGAGTAAAATCACCTGCCCAAAGGCTGGGGCTGCAGTGGGAGCTGAGTTCGGACGTCAGGGAAGCAGGCTCTCCCCTCCACTGGCTGGTGCCCTGGTGACATGGAGAATGGCTGGCCTAGAAATGCTCCCTGATGTCTCCCTCCCAGAGAAGCCTGGGCAGTGCTGGGCCTGTCACTTGCAGATGATGATCTCTGCATACGCCGCAGTGCTAGGGTCCCTCAGGTCCGGAGGTTCCTGGGGGCTCAGCCCTTGGAAGCTGAGGGAGGCGTACTGGAGCTCCCGCTGCTCCTCCACGGCACAGGCTGGGCTATCTAGGGGGGTGTCTGCCCGGGGTGCCTTCTGGTGACCCTGCAGTGGGCGAAAGCAGGGCATCAGACAGGACTAAGGGAAGTGGGAGAGCAAGGAGGACCCACAAGCACACCTGGAAAATGAGCATTTTGTCTCCTGTCTTTGTTCCACAAGCATCAGCGGGGCACTCATTCATTCATATTCCTTACATAACCATTTGTTATTATTAATAGTGCCACTTGGTAACTGACTGCCCATTCCGTAAAATCTCCACAGAAGCCCACTGAGGAGACACTGCTAGCCCATTTCCCAGATGGAGACACTGGTGCTGAGGAAACACACCACACCTGTAATTAGTGGTCAGGCCAAGATTCCTGCCAGGACCCCTGACTCCACTTTGCTGCCCCGTGGCACAGCTCCCTTGCCCTGACCCTGCACATAAGCGGGCAGCGGAGCAGACCCCACGCCTCACCTCACCCAGCTGGCAGCCTGCAGGGACGGCAGGCATTAACATGGCTGTCGATTAAGTTGCTATCAAACAGCCAGCTGTGACAGGCTGCACAAGAGTGGGGCGGGGCACACAGGGCAGGCACTGGCTCAGCCTGCACAGCCCTCGGGCAGCTCTGGGCTTTCAGAGCTCTGGCACACACGGTGGGGACGCTGTGCTGTGAGCCTGGGACATAAGGGCGCTGTGCAGTGAAGGCTGCATCTGGCCCAAAACAGGGTGGACCCTTGGTGCCAGCTCCTGGGAGGGGACCTCTCTGCAGCCCTGGCCAAGTCCTGCTGGGTAGGAGCATCGCTGTTCCCCACAAAGTCACAGGACAGGACAGCTGGGCTTTTGCAATGGTTTAATTCAACGACCACCTCGGGCCACGTGCCATCAGTTTGAGCTTTGGAGAATCTGGACATCAAGTGACTAAGTTCAGCCACGTGTGTGCACACTGTCAATGTGATGGCCATCAATAGAACCGTGGACAGCAGGCTCAGGTGGCTTCCCTGTGGGCAACGCTCTCTGCGGGTTGTCACACCGTTGCTGAGAGGACTGAGCGCTCTCTGTGTCACTCTGCTGGGAGAGGACAATCCCGAGTTCATGCCTGCTCCCTAAAGACACTCTTCCCTTGGCTGAATTTTATGTAATATTTTTATTTTTAGGCACTGCAGGTTGAGCCCACAGCCTTCATACTGAACTACATCCCCAGCCCTGTTTATATATATTTTTTATTTATTTATTTTGTGTGTGTGGGTACCGGGGGTCGACCTCAGGACCTCGCACGCCAGCAGGCACCTGTGCCGCTGAGCCATCTCACTGGCCCTTTTTTTTAATTTTTGAGACAAGGTATTGCTAAATTGCCCAGCTGGGCTCAAAACTTGTAATCTTCCTGCCTCAGCCTCCCAGAGTGCTGGCTGGTTACAAGTGTGTACCACCATGCCAAGCTTCATCTGCATCTTCTCACAGAGGTAAACGGTACCCATGGTGACCACAGCTGCAGTGAGTTCTGTGCGGCCTTCTGTCGAGTTGCTTGAACCCGAAGGTGGTGTCTGGGTGACGGGGATCCCAGAGACCCCCAAGGGCTGCAGCAGACAGTAATGATTGGGGGGATCTCTGGGATCCTCTGTTTCAGTGTAGAAACAAGAAGGAGGGTAGGAGGTCAGGGGTCCAGAGAGAAATGAGGGACAGCAGTGGGAGGGGACAGACACATAGCGGACAACCTTGGGGGACCTTGAGGCTTGGAGAAGGAGCTCGCCTGAGGGGGTGGCTCCGGCTGCTGGACGGGGGTTGCACAAGAGCCGAAGCCTGTCTGGGCATCCAGAGTGTTGAAGCCAGGCCAAGTGTCCTGGCCACGGCCATCCAGGCAGGCGAGCACGTGGGAGCCCCGTGGATGGAGGGCTCTTCACTTACCCTACACACAGGGCATGAGGCACGCGGTGTGTCCTTCCCGGAGGCCGCCGTCCTGGCGTCTTCCTTCCTGTGGGTCTTCGCGCTGAGGAAGGAGGGCAGCACCTCTCACCGCCACCGCCTCGGAGCGTGGGGTGGGGCTGCCGTGGTCAGTTTAACCATCCACACGACAAGGCCCGCCGAGGCGGGAGCCCGTGACCTGATGCTCTTGGGTGGCTGGGGTCAGAGGCTGGGCACAGGCCCTGCTCTGACCCACTGGGCACGGTCACACCCTCCCAGCATGGCCTGTGTGGGGACCAAGGGACTGCATGCCTCCCCCCACACCGTCCTCCTCCACAGGCGCCACACTCACCTGGAGAAGACAAGGAAGGCACAGACCGAGAGCAACAGAGCGGTGCCTGCTCCCGCCGAGACGCCCGTCAGGAGCCCTGCCCCGTGCGCTGGCCGCTCTGCAGACGGCAGGGTTAGGGCGAGTCCCCTCCGATCCCCACGACCCTCACTGCTCCTTTCCACACACCCGCAGCTCTCCCGTCCTTCATCCACCAAGCAGCAAAGAATGGGGACCCAGACCCCCCTGCCTGTCCAGCCCCTGCCCCGGCCCCTGTTGGGGGCTGATCCAACCCCTGGATACCTGTGGGGGGAATGGCAGGGAATAAAGAAAAACAAAAGACAATATTCAAGGCACAAGGGGGACTGGCTCTATGAGTTCTCAGTTGGCGCATTTGCATGGCACAGGGGTCATGTGGGGTTTTATTTGGAACAGTGACTGCAGTAAGCATGGGATAATAAAATGGGGGTTAAGTTCAGCATTTTAAAGGGAACAAGCTAAGGTCCTGTTTTACACCTGGATGCCTGCATTCTGTACACCATCTTTACCAGATATTATCTGGCCTCAGGAAGCTGTGAGCTTTCCCAACACAGCCAGAGGGCAACTCTCTCATGCCCGAGGCAAGTCACACTGAGCGAGACCACAGGACCACAGTCACAGAGCCTAGCATAGTAAAATATTATTTCATATCCCCTGGCCCCCAACAATACCAGTCCCTGGACTTCATCCTTCCTCAAATCCACCTCCCTCCTCCCTAAGCCTCCACCACTCCCAAACCAGAGCCCTCACCTCCCAGGAGCAGGACAGTGGCGCTCTGGACCCCGTGCACATTCTGTGCCTCGCAGCCGAGCCTGAGGCCAGAGTTCAGTCCCCCGTGGAGGCTCAGGGAGCTGTTGGCCCAGGGCCCGGCCAAGCTGGAGGTGACTGTGAAGGAGGCGTTGCTGCTGTTCCCCTCCAGCAGCCTCTCCCCAAGCCGCCAGCCCAGTGAAGGCTCAGGCCAGGCCTGCGAGGAGCAGCTGCACTGCAGACCCTCAGCCTCCCAGGAGCACCAGGGCCCCCGCAGCTGGGGGGCATCTGTGGGAGGGAGAAGGAGGGTCACAGGTGTCCCATTTACCAAGTCCCAGGGGTTCCCTCCCCACTCACAGTGCACAGAGAGGCTCAGAGAGACACTACGGGTGCCCAGAGGGTTCTCCGCGTGGCATGTGACTTCCCCTTCATGCTCCATCTGCACCCGGGGCAGCTCCAGGACCCCAGGGGCTGAGGGCCAGGAGGGGCTCAGGGTCTGTGTGCCCCGGGCCCAGCTCAGCCTGGCTGGGGGGTTGCTGTGGGTGACACACACCAGGCGCAGGCTCTGGCCCTCCAGAACCGGCAGGGATGTGCCATTCCTGAGGATTTCCAGGACTGGGGAGGGAAGAGGCAGAATCCATGTGGGGCTCCACCACTTCGGCACCTGGAGGCCCTGGTCCCTCTGTCCCCCTCCTACCTGTGCTGTTTGCTTGGGAAACCGTCACTCTCAGGTCCTCTGGAGGATCTGCAATGCAGACGGGGAAGCAGCTCTGGAGGGGCTGGGGCTTCCCTCTGGGCAGAGGATCCATCCAGGAGAGGGAGGAGGTGGGAGGGACAATCACCCGCTGGGTCCCCAACACAAACTGCCCATCCATGCAGGCAGATGAGAAGCCTGGTCCTGCAGGCCTGGGGTTCCAGTCCCCTCGGATCTCTGGGACGTGCCCTGCCCCTGTCCCCGCCATGTCCCTCCCAGAACAGGCCACTCTGGTCACTCACACTGCACTGAGAGGTCCAGGGTGCGGTGCTGGGAGCCCAGGCTGTTCTCTGCTCAGCAGGTGTAGCGCCCCGCATCCCCAGCCTTCACCCTGGGCAGCTTCAGCTTTAGGGGTCTGGGTTCAGAGGGAGGGGACTGAGAGAGGACTCTGCCCCCCAGGTCCCAGGTCAGTGTGGCAGGGGGCCGGCTGTCATCAGCACAGAGGAGCCGCAGGAGCTGGCCTTGGTGGACTTCCAGGTAGGAGCCATTTCTCTGAGTGTCTAGGGCTGGAGAGACAGAGACAGAGACAGATGGAGGTGGCGGGCCAGCGAGACAGCAAGGAGAAACAGAGCCGAGCCCAGTCCTCAGGCTCTGAAGCCCAGTTCCTCCTCTCTGCATTTCCACTTAACAGAGGCAGGGATCTCCCCCAGCACTTTCAAAGCAGCTTTTTCTACATATAATTCACAAAGCATACAATTCCGTCTACAAACAGTTGAGGAGATCAATTCAGCAGCTTTTGTGCATTCACAGAGCTGTGCATCAGCCATCACAGCCTTAGAGCAGGTCACCCCACAAAGCTGCCCCACACCCCTAGTCGTCTCCCCAGTCCTCCATCTCCAACCTTAAGTGACCGCAATGCACTCTGGCTCCACAGATTTTCCCGTGAGCCCGATGTAAAAATCCAGGCTCACACAGCGTGGCCTCTGAGTCTGGCTTCGGTCCCACAGAGCGCCTGCCGGGGTCAGCTGTGTGGAGCTGGGGTTCTGTTTCTTGGCTGAATTAGATTCCATTTTACCCATCTACTGCATTCTCTGCACCCCCTGTCAGTCCACAGGTCCCTGTGTTGTCCCTTGATGACTTTGAGCCATTTGTTCTCCACATTTCCTTCCTTCCAGAACCATTCACCATGCCCACTGCCTAGTTTTGCTCAGTATCCAAAATCCAATCATCAAGCCTTCCACGCTCTTTGGGACCTGATGCCATGTCCTCGTCTGTCCCCAGGTTCCTGGGACAAACAGGCTGTGCTTAACCCACACAGGACACAGGCTGGGCTGTCAGAGCTCAGGTCCCTCCAGGTCCCTGGCCAGGCCACGCTTTCTCTGGTCACAGGTGACATGGAGTGACAGTCTCTCCAGAGTTCTCCCTGAGTGACTCTATCGTGTCATATTCTAGTGGTTTGGACGATTCATCCGCATGGAGCCCCACATTTTGCTCCTGGTGTAAAGCACAGAGCCCCTTTACCCAGAGTGGGGCCTCTGCAGCATGGAAATACTGTCTGTGGAAATCCCTGGGTGATGATTAGAAATGGGGACCTCAGGCCTCCCGAGTCAGAATCTGTGATGTCCCGGGAGCCCTTGGAGAGGTGCTAACTGTGTTTGCGAAGCAGCACCCTGGAGATGTGTGGGTGCGGGTTCACTGGGGGAATTATCGCAGGGGCAGGATCAGAAGAGCCACCACGGGTGCCACCAAGATGGACCGGGGGAGTAAACGCGGGCACTTTCACACAGCAGAACAGCCCACAGACAAGGACTCGCAGTGGTGACAACCCCAGGGACCACGGGGGACGTCTAGGACCTGACACAGGGCAGTGTCCACAGGGTCCCTTCACACGACTCCCTGGGGTTCTGCCCTAGGCAGAGACCCCAGGGACAGAGACAGCAGCCTTCCCGGCGACAGCAGGCAGAGGAGCAGATGCCCGGGCTGCAGGGCGTGGCCAGGGACTGAGGCCCCGATGCCCGGGGCTCTATGGGAGTGGCTGGCGCGCTCTGGGTTTCCAGAGGAGTGGTGGTGGCACTGCACTGTGAGGACACCAACTGCCACTGACAGGTTCACTTAAAAAGGGTTGATCCCGGGCTGAGCTCTTCCCTCACTTGTCTGAGGACCTGGGTTCTCTCCCCAGCACAGCCAAATATGAACTGGGTTGTTTCTGTGTTTTATGAACATCACCTCAATCTAAATAAGTGAAGAGGCCAGGCGTGGTGCACACCAGTAACCCCAGCCCTCGGTAGACTGAGTCAGGAGAATCGCCATGAGTTTGATGCCAGCCTGGGCTACATAGTGAGTTCAAGGCCAGTCTGAACTACATAGTGAGATGTTGCCTCAAAAAACTAAAGATTGGGCCGGTGAGATGGCTCAGCGGGGTAAGCGCCTGCCAGGCAAGCGCAAGGGCCGGAGTTCGACTCCTGGAACCCACATACGAAAAAGGGGCCGGTGATATCGCTCAGCGGCACAGGCGCCTGCTGGCGCGTGAGGTCCTGAGGTCGACCCCCGGTACCCACAAAAAAAAAAAACTAAAGATTAAAAAATAGTTAGTATGTGCAGTGTCAGACACTAATGTATATTTCCACTGTTTACATAGAGCTGTGAAGGAAACAACGGTAAAGTGAACATCACAGAAAATTCAGACACAGTTGGTAGAAGCATAAGGAAGTGAAGGAAGGAGACGAGATTATCAGGGACTTGGCGCTGTCCAGGGGAGGCAGGGGGTGAGCGGGATCGGCTGCCAGGGTCTGGGGAGGGGGGGCATTGACCCGTCTCGCCCCGCCTGGAGATGCCAGGGCGTCACAGTGAGGCAATGCTGCTAACCGCATGTGCCGCACAGAGTGGCCCTGTCACCCTCGAAAGGGACAGAGCGGCTCCCCACGGCCCTCACGGGGTCCTAGGTTCAACGGCCGGATCACTGTGCTCCAAGCTGCCGGAGAGCTGCTCCTGCCCAGCCTGGGGAGGGACGTGCCACCTACCTGTGCCATGGGCGCCGGTGACACTGACACTCAGGCTCTGAGGAGGATCTGGAAGGAGAGGCATGGTGAGGGCTGGGTGTGCAGCTGGCCGGTCCTCCTCGCCACCGCCCCGGGAGCCCCAGACACAAAAGGGGAAGTGGTACAGACGGGGCTGCTGTCCTCATGGCTCTCCCCTGCAACCTGGAACCAAAGCTCAGCTGCTCTGCCTCAGTCTCCCCTGCTGCTCTGACAGACCCCACAGCCTGGTGGCTGATCAGTGACAGAAACTGATCTCTCAAGTTCAGAGGCTGCCAGTCCGAGGCGCAGGCACAGGCAGATGCGGTGACAGGTGAGGGAATGTCCCGCCTCATCGATGGCACCTTCTCTCTGTGCCCTCACGGGGTGGAAGGGACAGAGTCTCTCTGGGCCCCTGGTACAGGTGCACTCGTCCCGTGCATGAGGCCCCTCAGCTGCACCCCACCCGCCTCCCATGCCCACCTCCATCACCATCACCTGGGGCTCAGGAGTCAACCTGCGCATTTGGGGTCACAGACACTCTGACCATAGCACCCCCATCCCTTCTTTCCCCCAGGGCCCCCGCATCCTGGCCCAGCACTCACAGAGCACGCTGAGCTGGACAGTCCTCTCCTTGGTCACCCCAGCCTCAGGGAAGGTCACCCCACAGGTGAGGTGGGTGCCGTGGTCCTGAGGGCGGGGCCTGAGCAGGATCCGGGAGGAGTTGTGAACCCCCAAGCCCAACCCCAGGGGTCTCAAGGCAGCTCCAGTCCAGGAGAATGTGGGTTCTGTGTCCCCACTGCAGGCCCCAGGCATGGAGCACACCAGGTGGCTGAGGTGACCAGACACCAGCGGCTCCGGGATGTGGATGTCTGGGATCTGTGTCAGCTCTGGGGAGGAGAGAAGGACAGGACAGGCCCCAGAGGCCCCTGTGTGTCTCTGAGACAGACACCTCAGTCCTGGGTGTCCCACACGCTGCTGCCCTTTCCATACCAGGAGAAGGGACTCTTTTTGCCATAAGGGCCCTCCTATCCCTTTGTCCTTTCTTGGGGATGGTTCCTTACCTGTGACAATCACGGTGAGCATTGGACTCACATAATTGTATTTCACTCTTCCTCTCTCCACTCGAAAATAGTAGCGTCCACTGTCCCCATTCTGGGCTTCTGAGATTATCAGGGAGCAATTTTTTGCCCCAGGGTCCCCGAGGAGATGGAAACGATGTTTGTGTGTCGTTTCAGCTTTCCTGCTGGGGTCATTCGTGGCCACAAGTTGATCTGTTGTGTGATCAACTCTGGAATTGTCCCTCTGCCGGTACCAGTAGCCATAAGTGGGGGTAGAGTTTTGCCATCTGCCCTGGGGGTAGGAGAAGGAGCAGGACACCAGGACACACAGGTTCTCCTGCACCGTCACCAACTTCTGCACCTGCAGCCAGTAGCTTGGTTCCTCCTGCAAGGACCCTAGGGGGTCACAGAGGCTCAGCTGCAGCCCGGCCCCCACCTGGGAGGCCCGGTGCTCCCCGCACTCACCTGCCCACAGCAGGGGCAGCAGCAGGGCCGGCAGCAGCATCCTGGCTGGGAGGGGTGGCCGGGCCTGGACACTCTGGCCTTGGTTCTGCCCGCCTGCCAAGGACGCCAGGACAGGAGGCCTGGGGGCGGAGTGGTGACAGCCCCAGGGAGGTACCTCAGGGAAAGCACTTGTGGCACTTAGCAAAGATCCTTTTCCGACTTCTCCTTTCCTGATGGTGGTGGTAAAGCCCAGGCCCCATGAGGGACCTGGCTCACTCAGAAGGAGCCATCTTGACTCAGCGTCAGAGCCGGGTGTCCTGGGAGGGGAGCTCCCGGGGAGCAGTGAGCAGAGGTAGACGAGGTGGGGGAGCGCCATTCACTCAGTCATTCACTCACTCATTCATGGCCCAGGCAAACGTCCCCCCCATGTGGGGACTGGAGCCTAAGATCTGAAAATGAGCCCCAATGCCTGCCACACAGTGGACTCGCTCTTTGTGACTCCAGATCCCAGGCTCCTCCCCTTTAGACTCCTCACGGGCACTGCTTCTCCTGCCCCTTTGGGGTCTCAGTTTCCGCACCAAGCTCCCAGCTCCACAGCAAATAGCAGGTCAGCTGCACAGGGCCGGGTCAGCGCCTCACGCTGGTGTCTAAAGTCCCCACCCTGCCACCTTGGAACTCTTAGCAATTTTATCTTAGAATTTCTGTACTGGAAATAAAATCTGATGGGATAAAGGGGCCTGTGTGGGGGTGTGGCCTGGAACTTAGATCACCTGGGTCACATGACCTCACTTCCTGTACCCGACAGCTTCTACGTCTGACCCCACCGCCACGGAAGCTGCCCCAGCACCTTTGTGGATCTGCACTGCCCACCCCCAAGCCTAAGGCTTGAGATTCCTCAAGCCCAAGGGGTGGGACATGAATAGGCTAATAAGAAACAGGAGGGGCAACAGGAGCAAAATACGTCTCATGCATTGAAACCCACGTCTACGGGTCAGATCTAGAATGTCCCCCAAAAGCCTCACGTGATGTACTTGTGAGTTCACTTATGAGAGAGAGGGAGAGAGACCGAGAGACAGAGACAGAGAGACAGAGAGTTCACAGGTAACTGTGTCGAGAGAAAGAGTAGAGGGAGACACTGGTGGCTGGGGCCCAGCTCCTGAAGCCTGCACTCTAACCCTCCCCACTGTGGGCTTTTCAGGTATCCCTGCCCTTTCCCTGGGCTCTGGGCTGTGGCCTGGGTGACACAGGGTCCCCTGTGTCCCCTTCCTCCATCCCACTTCAATGCACTCAGCCTCCTGGAGGAGCCACCGGCCTGGCACTGCCACACTCCAGTCTTCTGACCACCACAGCTGCCTGAAGGAGGTTCCTGAACCCCAGGGGACCAGGAGTCTCTAGGGCACGTAGGCTGGGAGCCCCAGCATTGACCGGATTCATCCCCAGCACAAGAATGGCTCCCACTACGCTGTCCTGGTCTGGACCTTCCCTTGGTCCCACCCCTCCTCGCCCCCCACCTTCGGGCTCTGCTGGCTTCGGCCCCACAGTGCTCCTGGGCCTAGCTGAGGTCTGAGCCTGGTGCCCAGGCTGGCCCCACCCTCCCAGGGCTCCCATTTCCCCCTGCATGCCCCTCCAGGGCCACCTGAGGGAGGGTGTCACGGACAGGCCGAGGAGTAATTGTTTGGGACCCTGAGCAGTTTCTTTTTCAGTACTGGGGACTGAACCCAGGCCTTTGCACTGACCTACATCCCCAGACTGTTTGTTTTTTATTTTGAAACAGTCTTGCTAATCTTTGCTGCCCAAGCTGGGCTTGAACTTGTGACCCTCCTGCCTCAGCCTCCCAGAGTGCAGGGATGACAGACAAGCACCTCCATACCCAGCTCCGGTGAACCAAGTTCTTTAGCACAGATGCCCAGGAGAAGTTACCAGGTCTCTGACTGTGTCCCGGAGGCCCGAAGTCACTTGGGGGGAGGTTCATTATGTTCACACAGACGCTTCACGGATAACAAAGCCAGGATGGGCGCAGCTCAAGGGCAGAACCCTGGACAAGCAGCCGAGGCCCTGGCTGCCGTCCCCTCCCACAACACAGAAACAGAGACAAAGGATGGAGTGGCTTCCCACCTAGGCCTGGGCAGACAGGGGAGCTGAGTGTCCTTGGGAGTCGTGATAGGGAACGCCCAGGGTTTGACTCACAGCCTGCAGAGACCCAGGCAGGGGTGGGAGGTTGTGTTCTCCATTTGCCTGGAGCCCCTGATGGAGGGGACATTGCCTGCACCTTGAGTGAATCAGTGATCGAGTGAAGGAGTGAACAGAGCTGCCACAAACATTTCCCATGAGCCACCCCTCCCCTGTCTCCCTGCAAACCCTGCTCCCAGGACACCCTGCTCTGAGGCTGAGCCAGGCTGGCTCCTCCTGATGGGGACAAGGCCCTCATGGGGCCCCTGCCCAGCAGCCCCACTGTGAATGGAGAAGTCAGAAAAGGGGATCTTTGGGGACATGTGCATTTCCTGAGGTTCCTCCCTGTGGCTGTCACAGGCCTGCCCCAGGCCTCCAGTTGGAGCACCCTTGGCAGGTGGGCAGAACCAAGGCCAGAGTGTCCAGGCCCGGCCACCCCTCCCAGCCAGGATGCTGCTGCCGGCCCTGCTGTTGCCCCTGCTGTGGGCAGGTGAGTAGGGGGAGCACTGGGGCTCCCAGCTGGGGGCTGGGGCTGCAGCTGAGCTTCTGTGTCTCCCTAGGGTCCCTGCAGGAGGAACAAAACTACAGGCCATGGGTGCAGGATTCGGTGACAGTGGAGGAGAACCCGCGTGCCTGGTGTCCTGCTCCTTCTCCTACCCCCAGGACGGCTGGAACCACTCTACCCCTGCTTATGGCTACTGACACCGGCAGAGGGAGAATCCAAAATTTGATCACAAAACAGACGAACTGTGACCACCGATGACCCAGGCAAGAAAGCTGGAACGAGAACCAAACCATGCTTTCAGCTTCTTGGGGATCCCAGGGCCTAAAACTGCTCCCTGAGCATCTCTGACTCCAAGGAGGGGGACAGCGGAGTTCATTATTTTTGAGTGGAGAGAGGAGGAATGAAATGCAGTTATGTGAGTCTGATGCTCGCCGTGATTGTCACAGGTGAGGAGCCTGGAAAGGGTCGTGGAGGTCCTCAGGGAGAACTAGGGTCCCCCATCCTGTGTGGAAAGCTCAGTGGAGTGTTTCACACCCAGGACTGAGGTGTCTGTCTCAGAGACGCACAGGGGCCTCTCTGGGGCCTGCCCTGTCCTCCTCTCCTCCCCAGAGCTGACACAGACCCCAGACATCCACGTCCAGGGGCCGCTGGTGTCTGGTCACCTTGGGCATCTGGTGTTCTCCTTGCTTGGGACCTGCAGTGGTGCCACAACTGCCACATTCTCCTGGAGTGGAGCTGCCCTGAGACCCCCGGGGTTGGACTTGGGGGTTCACAACTCCTCCCAGATCCTGCTCACACCCCACCCTCAGGACCACGGCACCCACCTCACCTGTTGGACGACCTTCCCCACAACTGGGGTGACCAAGGAGAGGACTGTCGAGCTCAGCGTGTCCTGTGAGTGCTGGCCCAGCATGCTGGGGATCCTGGGGAGCAGAAGGGATGACAGAATGTCTGTGTCCCCCTAATTCATAGGTTGAATCCTGGGCCCAAGGTGATGGTGATAGAGGTGGGCCTTGGGAGGCTGTTGGTACAGGCCTGGAGCTCTTGTGAATGGACCTACTGCACCTGTACCAGGGTCCCAGAGAGACCCTGTCCCTTCCACCATGTGATGGGACAGAGAGAAAGTGCCATTGATGAGGCAGGACACACCCTCACCTGTCACCTCATCTGCCTGTGCCTTCGACTTGAACTTACAGCCTCCTGAACTTGAGAGATAAGCTTTATCAGATTCTGCCTGTCGTGTCTGAGCCTGGGTTTTGGAGGCCACAGAGCCCCAGGGATCCCCGGAGGACGTCAGCTTCCTCTGTTCTTCCTGTTCTGTGTCTGGGGCTCCCGGGGTGGTGGCGAGGAGGACCGGCCAGCTGCGCACCCAGCCCTCACTGTGCCTCTCCTTCCGGATCCTCCTCAGAGCCTGAGCGTCAGCGTCACCGGCGCCCACAGCACAGGTAGGTGGCACGTCCCTCCCCAGGCTGGGCAGGAGCAGCTCTCTGGCAGCGGAAAGCGGGGCCGTGTAGAAGTTATGCCAGGATGGCTGTGGTGGCCTGTGGGGAGGCATCTCTGACTTCTGGACAGTGCCATGGGCATTTTGTCCAGCATGTGTTGTTAGAAGGAATCGCCCCCAGAACAATCCCCCGGCCCTCGCCAGGCAGGAGGGTAAGAGAGAGACAGGTTCCACAGAGGCCCGTTGAAGCCCCTTCTGTTCACCCCTGCCTTGCCTGGTGAAAGCCAGGCTGTGCTGTGTCTCTTTATCTCTTTACTCTCCATCAGTTCTAACAAATGTGTCCAAGTCTCCCATGATGTTTACCTGGTCTCTATAAAAGGTTTATGTAAACAGAATTGAAATATGTGTTACTGCCCATTTTTCTATGTACTAATTTAGATTGAGATTAAACTCATAGAAATTATACTCATAAAAATAAGACACTTTATCTGATCCTGTACTTACAAGGCCCAAAGGACTCCAACAAGACTTTTGGAGCTGATAAGTTCAGTAGTGCAGTGGGGTATAAAATCAACATTAAAAATCAAAAGATTTTCATTGTATGGATAATGGACTACCTGAGAAAGAAATCAGGAAAACAATGTCATTAACACTAGCTTCAATAAAATTTAACTACTTGAGGATCATCCTAACCAAGGAAGTAAAAGACCTCCATGATGAAAATTTCAGCACACTGAAGAAAGAAATTGGAGAAGTCACTAGAAAATTGAAAGATCTCCTGTGTTCATTAGCAGAATTAGTATTATTAAATGGCAATGTTACCAAAAGGGACCTTCAGATTCAATGCAGTGTCCATCAAAATACCAATGAGAGTCTTTATAGCACAAGAAAAAACATTCCTAAAATTCATAGGAAACAGAAAAGACCCAGAATAGACAGCATAATCCTAAGGAAAAAGAGTAGTGTAGGAGGCACCACAATACCCAATTTTAAGCTATACTACAAAGCCATAGTAACAAAAACAGCATAGCACTGGCACAGAAATAGACACCTAGCTCAGTGGAACAGAAGAGAGGATGCAGAAACAAAGCCACACAGCTACAGCTACCTGATTCTGGACAAAGGAGGCAAAACTATCTGTTGGCGGAAAGACAGCCTCTTAAAACATTGAAACTAGGGGCCGGTGAGATGGCTCAGCGGCGTAAGCGCCTGCCTTGCAAGCGCGAGGGCCCGAGTTCGACTCCCGGAACCCACATACGAAAAAGGGGCCGGTGATATCGCTCAGCGGCACGGGCGCCTGTTGGCGTGCGAGGTCCTGAGGTCGACCCCCCGGTACCCACACAAAAAAAAAAACAAAAATAAAAAAATAAAACATTGAAACTAGATCTCCACTCTTTACTCCAGAAAAAAAAAAAAAACTATCAAAAATGGATCAAAGACTTTGGTATAAGACCTGAAACTCTGACAATGCGGAAAGGTAACATGGGGGAAACGTCTGAAATTATAAGCAGACATAGGGACTTCCTGAGTAGGATTCCAATCGCACAAGAAATAATAGCAAGAATTAACAAACAGGACTACATCAAATTAAAAACTTTCTTCACAGCAAGGAAACAACCAACAGAGCGAAGAGACAGCCTACAAAATGGGAGAGAAATCTTTGCCAGCTACTTTTCCAACAGAGGAGTAATAACTAGTATATATAAAGAACTCAAAATACTTAATATCAAAATGTCTAATAACCTGATCAGAAAACAAGCAAGTGAATTGAACAGAAATTTCTCAAAAGAAATGTAGATGGCCAATAAACACACGAGAAAATGTTCAACCTCTTTAGCCTTTAGGAAAATGAAAATGAAAACGACCCTGGCATTCCACTTCCTCTTTGCGCTGGACAATGTTGCACTGTCTGTATCGACCTTCACTGGGGCCCACGCATCTGCCCGGGAACGTGGGATTGGTTTCCTGTTTGGCTGCTGGCTTCCCAGAATGGCTATCATCAACAACTGAAAAAATGATAAATGCTGGCAAGTACTGGGGGGGGAGGGGAATGAAACTCTTTTAATGAGAATGTACATCAGTGTAGCCACAATGCAAATCAGTATGGAGGTTCCTCAAAAACTAAAAATAAATCTACCCTATATCCAGCTATACCACTTCTTGGAATATACCCACAGAAATAAAGTCAGCGTATTATCAGGATACCTGAATACCCATGTATTTTGCAGCACAAATCACGACAGCCAAGTTATGGAACCAGTCTAGGTGCCCATCAACAGGTGAATGGATAAAGAAAATGTGGTCCATGTAAAGGATGGAGTGTTAGTCAGCCACAAAGAAGAATGAAATACGGGCATTGACAGAAAAATAGATGGATCTGCAGATCATCATGTTGAGTGAAATAAACCAGAGAAAGACAAATTTCTCATGTTCTCCCTAAAATATGAAATTTTTAAAAGATGACAAGAAAATAGAAGGGAGATTATTGCTAGATGGGAGGAAGAAAATAAGGGGGAGAGAGAGGGTAACAGACAGATGGATATGTCCAAAGTATATTATGCACATTTTTTTGTGTGTGTGGGTTCTGGGAGTCAAACTCAGAACCTCGCGCTTGCCAGGCAGGCGCTTACGCCACTGAGCTATCTCACCGGCCCTGTTATGCACATTGAAATCCAGTGTTATATACAATTAATAGGTGCTAATGACAAAAGGGAAATTTCTTTCCAAAAAGAAAGAACCCTATTTTGGTACAGGGGACTGAATCTACAGCCTAAGACACACAAGAGAAGCATTCAGCCAAACCACACCCCACCATTTCCAAGTGAATGCATCGTAGCCATGAGTGACCTCACAGGAGATGCCGCCACCGGGCTCATCCAGTTCCACAGCCCACCTGTCCTCCCACTGAGCCCTGGGCCGTCATCCCTCAGGCCTGTCCAGTGCTGGCATCTTCTCTGCCTGCTGTCCCCGCGGAGTTGCTCTAAATGGGGGCACACAGGCGCCTCCTCTCGTGTCTGGCTTCCCCTTCGGGGCATCAGGTCCCCAGGCTCTCCCACGCGACAGCCTTGGTCAGGGCCACTGCCTCTTCATGCTGGACGGTGTCTCGCTGTCTGCATTGAACTCCATCGCTGCCCTCGAATCTGCAGGGACCCGGCCGGTTCCACCTTTGTCTGCCGGGAAGACGGCTGTCTCTGTCCCTGGGGTCTCTGCCTAGGGCGGAACCCCAGGGAGTCGTGTGAAGGGACCCTGTGGACACTGCCCTGTGTCAGGTCCTAGATGTCCCCCGTGGTCCTTGGGGTTGTCACCACTGGGAGTCCTTGTCTGTGGGCTGTTCTGCTGTGTGAAAGTGCCCACGTTTACTCCCCCGGTCCATCTTGGTGGCGCCCGTGGTGGCTCTTCTGATCCTGCCCCTGCGATAATTCCCCCAGTGAACCCGCAGCCACACATCTCCGGGGTGCTGCTTCGCAAACACAGTTAGCACCTCTCCAAGGGCTCCTGGGACATCGCAGATTCTGACTCGGGAGGCCTGAGGTCCCCATTTCTAATCATCACCCAGGGATTTCCACGGACAGGATTTCCATGCTGCAGAGGCCCCACTCTGGGTAAAGGGGCTCTGTGCTTTACACCAGGAGCAAAATGTGGGGCTCCATGCGGATGAACCCTCCGAACCACTAGAAAATGGCACAATAGAGTCACTCAGGGAGAACTCTGGAGGGACTGTCACTCCATGTCACCTGTGACCAGAGGAAGCGTGGCCTGGCCAGGGGCCTGGAGGGACCTGAGCTCTGACAGCCCAGCCTGTGTCCTGTGTGGGTTAAGCACAGCCTGCTTGTCCCAGGAACCCGGGGACAGACGAGGACATGGGATCAGGTCCCGCAGAGCGTGGAAGACTTGATTGGATTTTGGATACTGAGCAAAACTAGGCAGTGGGCATGGTGAATGCTTCTGGAAGGAAGGAAATGTGGAGGACGAATGGCTCAAAGTCATCAAGGGACAACACAGGGACCTGTGGACTGACAGGGGGTGCAAAGAATGCAGTAGATGGGTAGATGGAATAGTACTTGGGGAGATCCCTTCCTCTGTTAAATGGAAATGCAGAGAGGAGGAACTGGGCTTCAGAGCCTGAGGACTGGGCTCGGCTCTGTTTCTCCTTGCTGTCTTGCTGGCCTGCCGCCTCCATCTGTCTCCGTCTCTGTCTCTCCAGCCCTAGACACTCAGAGAAATGGCTCCTACCTGGAAGTCCACCAAGGCCAGCTCCTGCAGTTCCTCTGTGCTGATGACAGCCGGCCCCCTTCCACGCTGACCTGGGATCTGGGGGGCAGAGTCCTCTCTTGGTCGCCTCCCTCAGGACCCAGATCTCTAAAGCTGCAGCTGCCCAGGGTGAAGCCTGGGGACACGGGGTGCCACACTTGCTGAGCAGAGAACAGCCTAGGCTCCCAGCACCGTACCCTGGACCTCTCAGTGCAGTGTGAGTGACCAGAGTGGCCTGTTCTGGGAGGGACATGGTGGGGACAGGGGCAGGGCAGGTCCCAGAGATCCGAGGGGACTGGAACCCCAGGTCTGCAGGACCAGGCTTCTCATCTGCCTGCATGGATGGGCAGTTTGTGTTGGGGACCCAGCGGGTGATTGTCCCTCCCACCTCCTCCCTCTCCTGGATGCATCTTCTGCCCAGAAGGAAGCCCCAGCCCCTCCAGAGCAGCTTCCCTGTCTGCATTGCAGATCCTCCAGAGGACCTGAGAGTGACGGTTTCCCAAGCAAACAGCACAGGTAGGAGGGGGACAGAGGGACCAGGGCTTCCGGGTGCTGAGGTGGTAGAGCCCCACATGGATTCTGCCTCTTCCCTCCCCAGTCCTGGAAATCCTCGGGAATGGCACATCCCTGCCCGTCCTGGAGGGCCAGAGCCTGCGCCTGGTGTGTGTCACCCACAGCAACCCCCCAGCCAGGCTGAGCTGGGCCCGGGGCACACAGACCCTGAGCCCCTCCTGGCCCTCAGCCCCTGGGGTCCTGGAGCTGCCCCGGGTGCAGATGGAGCATGAATGGGAAGTCACCTGCCACGCGGAGAACCCACTGGGCACCCGTAGTGTCTCTCTGAGCCTCTCTGTGCACTGTGAGTGGGGAGGGGATGGGGGACTGGGTGAGCATCCAGTCGTAGCTTGGGGAGGGGCTGCAGCCCAGGCTCAGGGCTCACAGTGCTCCGACTCCTACCCGGGCTGAGCTCTCGCCTGAGGCTCAGCTGGGATGCCTTGCATGTCCATGGGACCCAGAGTCCCAGTGTCCTGCCACTGCCTGTCAGGACACACTGGCAGAGCTGTAGGCAGGAGGGAGGTGGCTCTGAGGAGACACAGCCAGGGCCAAGGGAAATGAGCTGGGGCGGGATGGGGAAAGGCGATGCTTTGGAGACAGGGTCCTGTTCTTTGCTGGCTGGAGGATGAAGAGCAGCGGAGCTGCAGGGGTGTGGGCCCTGAATAGTGAGGGCACGAGTGTAGGGAGTCGCTGAAGCTGGAAATTGATCACAGGTGCGCTCCTGCTCCACCTCCCAGCCACTGGCAAGAAGGGCCAGCCAGAGAACAAAGAGCAGCCCAGGTGGGCTACTTAAACAAGCTGCTCCACCACAGAAAACACCTAGCCCCAAGGCATTCCAAGCAATGGGTTGCTAGGATAAGGGGTGTCATGTGACACCAACTTGCTAACTGTATAAATAAACGCAGTGCTTTGGTTGAGCAGTTCCTTTCCTCCCATTAGGGGAGAGGGCTCCACCTGACCTCAGCCTTTTGTCTCTTTTCTTTATTTTCTCCATCCTCTCGCTGTCCTTCCCCCAGGAACTTTGAGAGCTGCGCGGGTCGAGGCATATGGCGCCCAAACAGGGACCGGGGTAAGAAGAAATAGTGGGTGAGGGGACACTTCTCATTGTGCACACAAAAGGGGAAGAAGTGAGTGCATTGATATCATCAGGTGTTAAACTTGGGGCATAAAAAAATGGGTTCAGTAGGGCCAGAGAGAAAAAAGTGGGCTCACTAGGGGCAGGAGATATAGCTCAGTGGCACAAGCACCTGCCTGGCAAGTGCAAGGTCCTGAGTTCGATATCTGATACCAAAAGAGAAAAACAGGCTCACAGGAGGCAAAGAGAAAGGAAGTGTTATTAAATTAGTTGGTCGTTAAACATGGAGCAGGCAAGTTCTCAAGAGCCACAAATGTATAAGAAATTGTTTGTCGTAATCCTGATTCCTGTATTTACTTTACTTTTGTGGATTTTGATTAAAGAAGGTCTTAATGGTTGTAAGCTTGTTGGAACAACCACAGAGGATTTGGCTCAAGACATTATTTTAAAATCAAGTCCCGAGCACAAAAAGGATGGTGAAATAACAGCCACCCTGATAACCTTAACTGAGCCACAAGCGGCAATTCCAGCATTTTCAGCTCAGAAAAATATTGCTGTGTCACAGGTTGGAACTTCCGCCTCTCGGGGAGCACAGCCGTGTTCTCTCTCTCCCTTGCAGTTAGCATTAAAAGAAGCCAGACAGGTGGGGGAGTCCATGGAGGGTTTTCAACATATTTACCCTGTTACTGAATCAAGATCCCAATAATCCGGGACAAGTTATACGTCTTCATAAAGCTGTACCCTTTAAGACCTTAAAAGAATTAAAAGAAACTAATGCTACCTATGGCCCTACGGCCCCTTTTACCTTAGGTTTAATAGAACTTACAGGACAACAGGTTATGGCCCCAAATGATCGGAAAGAAATAGCTAAAGCGTGTTTAAATCCGGGAGATTATCTGTTGTGGAAAGAAATGTTTTTTGAATTGTGTGCGGATCAGGCCGCCCGCCCAGCCGGCTCAGTGCAGCACAGCTCCGGCCGAGCAGAGAGAGGGCCCCTCACTCCGGCCCTAGGTGGACTCAGCCGGGAAGCCCCAGCCACACCTGCACGCCCGCCAGCCACACTCACGGCCCCCAGCACCCAACGCTGGGCTAGGAGCTGCGGGAGCCACAACAGCCCAAATTGGAAGAGAAAAGAGTCAGAAAAAAAATGGTGGCCATGGCTACAGAGGCAACGACTGTGGCATCGTCCGGAGAGGGTGGCACCAACAAAGCCAAACCAGCGATGGAGCCCATCCCTGGCAGGGAGGCGGGCACTGACCCCCTCCCAGTCACCACCACCCAAACATTGGTGTCAAACCGCGAGCCAGGGGAAATGGTCCTCCCCCAGGCCGGTGAGCCACCGCCAGCAGGGCGCTCACCCACAGCCCGAGGCAACAGGGCGGGGGCTGCAGCCTGAGGCGGGAGCAGCGGGTGGGAGCCCCAGGTGCGCAAATACAGGTTTTTCTTATATACAAAAGACTGACAATGGCCCAGCCTATACAAGTGCTGCCTTCCAAACGTTTTGTAAAACTTTTTGTATTTCCCTTACCACGGGAATTCCTTATAACCCTCAGGGTCAAGGGATTGTGGAACGTGCTCACTGTACACTCAGAATTCAATTACAAAAACAAAAGGGGGAATCCTTCCCTACACAATTCACACCTCATAATAGACTTCCCTTGGCAGGATATACGGTTAACTTTTTAAATCCTACTAAGGATGAAACTACAGCAGCAGGAAGACAATTCAATCAGGTAAAGGAAAAGAAGTTAGGAAGGGTCCTTTGGAAAGATTTTCATACTGGACAATGGAAGGGACCCAGCCCAGTGCTAATTTGAGGTCGAGGGTATGCTTGTGTCTTTCCAGAGAATGCTGAACGGCCTGTTTGGGTGCCAGAGCATGCTGTCCAGCTGTATCATGGACCCAGACCACCTGGAAAAAGAGTTGATTCCACCTTTCAGGACGCTGATACTCTGTCCTATGACTGATGCCTCGGAGACTGCTTTACAGCCAATGGACAAAGATGGGGCCAGACCTGACCTGTGGCCAATTAAAGGAATTGACCCGGAATGCCCAGGAGATGGTAACCAAAAATGGGAATCAAAGGTCTGAGTAAGTGGTAAAGTGCTTAAAAATAACCAAGCCAAAATTTATATTTAAAAAAAAAGGGGACACAAAAGTTACCAGTATTCTTAAGACAAAATACAAAGATATATATTGGTTATAGATAAAAGATTTTGTTCCTTCCAATTTCTTAATAGATCTCTGCTAATTGACTTACAAAAAATCTGACTACTCTACTTATAAAATTCTAAAATTGTAAAAGAGTTATTACAATTCAATTTGGTCAAAAATATATTTGACTGTTTGTCCAATCTATACAGATCGTCTGTGCATGTTTGTCCGTTTGTCCAATCAGTTAACAGCTGTTTTTTATTTGAGCTCAACAATTCTTTCTCTTTTCCTTTTTTCTTTTGCATTTTGGATCATTTGTTCAAATTTTAATTTGATTTACAGATTTAAAAAGCATGCTTTTACCTGGGTCGCCAGCTGGTCAAAATAATATCAAAATGGGTTTTCTCAGAGGTCATCAGAAATTTGCTGAGGTAATTAAGCAGACCTTTCAGGCTTGGACAGTTATTGGTTAAGACAGTTATTCCTTTGGTGAATAAAGGAGCAGCTGCCTGGGAAATTATCTCAGCCTTTTTCATTAGCAGGAAGACTCAGTGATCTCCATAGCCTTATTGGAGACACCCCAATAAATGTTATTAAAATATATTATTGTGATATGATTACACTGGTCATTGTCAAAAGATTAAGTTTTCTAGACAATAAGATTTTGATTTAAAGATGTTCTTGTACAAAGGTTTTCTTTTTTTTTTTTAAAGGTTTTCATATAGCTATGATGATTGTTATTATTTTGTAGTGTATTATATGTATTCATGCCTGCAGTTGTGCGGGTCCTCCAAAGTATAAAATAAGGACTGTTTATGGTGATGGACTTTTCTTTCAGGTTCAGACCTCTGCCTTTAACAAAACTTACATGATATACATCCCACTAAAAAACAAGTTAGATAAAAGTTTCTTATGTATTAGGTAGAGATGATTGATTAGAAGGGTTATGGTATGTCAAAATGGAAATTTAAGTATGTTATGAAATGTTATCATGATTGTCATGCTGCGGTATTATGTATGGTTTTTTAATTCTAATTTTCTGTGTAAAATATATAACTGTTAACATTCCATAGGGATTCCATAGGGTTGTTAGGAAATAATGTTCTAAGGTGCCTGATATTTAGATAAGAAAGCAATATTAAGCTCACTGCCTTCATTACAATGTAATGTCATTAATCTTCTCTTACGGATGTTCAACAACTGAGGTTTGGAGACCAAAAATTGAAAAGATGGGCTAGGAGGACAGCCAATATTTTGGCCCCTGTCCTTCAAGGTCAATGAGGACCCAGGACATAAGAGAACCTCTGCTGTGACATCCCATAACTCAGTGAGTCCCTGGTCTTCTGATCAAGGAGATTATAGGACCACAGAGGGAAGTGACTTACGATGAATAGTGTGCCTGAGGAGAGTCACCAGGAGAGAAAAGTCTCCCAAGCTTTCACAGAAAGCAACTTGGTCAAGCAATGGCCGTGACCCATCCAGATGGCTGACACTGAGAGAAGAACTAAGAGGTGCTGCGCACGGTTCCAAGGTAGTTCCTGAGGAGGCTTAACTGACCTTGACACCTAACAGAAATTATTTAATTCAGGTCTCACTTTAACTTGGTCTTGAACATCCAGCAGAAAAGTATAACCACAAAAAGGCTGTCTGCAGATTCCTACAAACATAGCTCCTCCAACTTCAACTGGCCACTCATCGCTTACAACTACAAAACAGAAAAGAGGGAGATGTGGGGAGCGGCTGAAGCTGGAAATTGATCACAGGTGCACTCCTGCTCCACCTCCCAGCCACTGGCAAGAAGGGCCAGCCAGAGAACAAAGAGCAGCCCAAGTGGGCTACTTAAACAAGCTGCTCCACCACAGAAAACACCTAGCCCCAAGCCATTCCAAGCAATGGTTGCTAGGATAAGGGGTGTCATGTGACACCAACTTGCTAAATGTATAAATAAACACATTGCTTTGGTTGAGCAGTTCCTTTCCTCCCATTGGGGGAGAGGGCTCCACCTGACCTCAGCTTTTTGTCTCTTTTCTTTATTTCCTCCATCCTCTTGCCCATCCTTCCCCCGGGAACTTTGAGAGCTGCATGGGTTGCGGCACACGGGGACATGATGGCCTCAGCCTGAAGCCCACTGGTCTACAGGGAAGCCGGAGTGTTGGGGGAGATTGCTGTTGGTGGCTCTCGGGGGAGCAGGTGTGCCTGCTCTTCTCTCTCTCTGTGCCTGCCTCGTCTTCCCCAGGTGAGTGTGCACCTTGGGAAGGAGGGCAGGTGGAGGGGAGGGTTGAGGGGGTTGGACACGGGACTCCCCATAGGGCCCACTGGGAGGGTTTGTACCCGACCTGATCCCAGCCACCCAGGAGGGGTCCCCACATCTCATCATAAGACCTCTGTTAGAGGTGACCCCACCTGCCGGACCTCATTCGGACGTCTAGCTTCCTTCAGCCAGGGGCAACAGTTCCACCCCAACTCTGAACAACAGTGGCTGCAAAGTCCTGCCCTCCTCCCTCAGGATGAAGACTCGCAGGAAGGAAGACACCAGGATGGCCGCTGCGAGGAAGATGCCCCCTCTGTCCCGGATTCTATTTACAAGGTCAGCAAGGAGCCCTCTGTACACCTGAACCCCACATGGTCTCCTCCCCCAGATGGCCATGGCCTCATCCTTCACAATGAGGTAGAGACTCCTGATGCCCAAATAGGCTTTGGCTGAGGGGTCCCCATGATGCAGCCCCCAGGGCAGCAGCCAGAGCCTCCCCGGGCCTCAGCTCCCTCTGGTCTACCTCTGTCCAGGCTGCCCGGGCCTCACCCACTGCTGGGCTCAGATCCCACCAGGCCCCTCCCACTTCCATCCCCTCATTTCTCTCTGGACCCCTGAGCCCCTCCTCTCCTTCCTATGTCCCCCCTGCAACAGAGGAGCCCAGAGATCCTGGGAAACACTACCGAGGACTACAGACCTTGGGGGTCTCCTGGACCGTGGGATCGGAAGCCACCTGCAGAGTGGGATCCCTGAGCCACTCTTGGGTTTGGGGACTCACTAGAGGGCCACCCAGAGCTCCACGGGGCTGTGTCTGTCATTGCGGGAAGATCAGAGGACAGTCGGCCAAGGGAAGAGGTGCAGGGGGCAGGGTCTGCAGGTTCTAACTCCTCAGCATCACTGCAATGGGACAAAGACTCCAACACGTGAACCCCTGGGGGACATACACAAAAAGCATCCAGACTGTAGCAAAAAGGGTGCCAGAAGATTTGACTTTTATATTTACCATGGAGTGAATCCTGTTGTATTCCGTATTTAATGTTCCCATGGTTCAGTGAGACAAAAGCCATGCCCAGTGGGTCTCACATCTGAGGGAGGACAGACAAGCACAGTAAAGTCGGTCCTCCTTCTCTGCATGTTCTGTATCCTCAGACTCAATCAAACATGAATCAATGACATTCGAAAAATGTCCCCGTACTGAGCATGTACTGACAGTATTCTTGCCATTGTTCTGTAAGTAATAGAGCATAACAACTATTTACAGTGTTTGCATTATATTAGATAATATGAGTAAGCGAGGGATAAGTTCAGTATACAGGAGGATGTGTGTAGGTTATGTGCAAAAGCAGTGCCACACAGGCATAGTGTTGCACGCCTGTAATCCAGCACGGGGAGGCTGAGGTAGGAGGAGGATCACAAATTCAAGCCTACTCTGGGCAACATAGTGACGTAACAAGAATATGTCTCAAAATAAAGAAGGGCTGGGGGCATAGTTCAGTTCGAAGGCCATGTGTTCAGTCCTGAGCCTCCTTCCCCTGTTATCATGCCTTTTTGTGTAAGGAATAAAAGTGTCCGTTGAATTTGGTATCATCAGCGTTCTGGAACCCTAGCCCCACAGACGCCAGGAAGCAACGTATAAATGCGCATCGCAGGGTGGTGAGTGCTTCTGAGGGAGACAGGAAGTAGAGCTGAGCACAGCATGCGGCTCATGGGGGAGAGTACCCCGTGGGCACACTCCAGGTCCGGGGTTCAAGAAAAGAAATTCAGTGTTATGAGACAAGTGAATGAAGGGACACTATAGTGACAGACTAAGGCAGTGCCCAATGATCCCTGCCTCCGGGCATTCGTGCCCTGATATAATTCCTAGCTTTGAGTGTAGCTGCGACCTGTGGTTTGATTTTTTTGTGTGTGTGTGTGGGTGCCAGGGATTGAACTCAGGACCTCGCGCGCCAGCGGGCGCCCGTGCCGCTGAGCAATATCACCGGCCCATTTTTCATATGTGGGTACCGGGAGTCGAACTCAGGACCTCGCACTTGACAGGCAGGCACTTATGCTGCTGAGCCATCTCACCGGCCCCCTGTGGTTTGATTTTAACACATAGAATATAATAAATATGGAAGAGATGCCAGTTCCAAGATTAAATTTTATAGGAGCGTAACTTCTGTCCTGCTGACAGGTTCTCCTCCTTGCTGGCTTTGATAAAGCAAATGGCCCTGTTGTCCATTGCCACGGAAAGCTCTGTGTGGCCTGGATCGAGAGTGGCCTCCAGCCAAGAGCTATCCAGGAACAGAGACAGATACTCAGGAGAGGAACACCGACCACAACCACAGGATATCGAAAACCGATTCCTCCCCGCTTGAGCCTCAGAGCGTGGAGCCCTAACCAGTGCCTTCTTGCAGCCTTGTGGAGCCATGTAATGCAGCAGAGGACCAGCCGGGCTGCGCCTGGATCCGGATCCACAGACATGATGTGATAGTCTCGTGTCTGGCTTTAGGTTACAGACGGCGCTTATTTGTTATGCAGCGATTGATAAACGATACAGACGTTTTGGCTATTTTATGGCATTGAGCAGGAAATACCCCACTGAAAAGGTAAGAAAACAGCAAAATCTTGCAGAAAGGAGAGCACGGGGCAGAGGGAAGAGAATGTGCAAGAACCGGAGCAGTAGCATGCTCACTCGGCTGGGGCATGCAGCAATGAGCAAGAGCAGGCATTTCGATCTCGTGGCAGTGACTCCTGGTTTCTTCTTTTAAAGATATGTTACAAGTGGGAGGGGGGAGACAAGAGAAAGAGAGAGACAGAGACAGAGAGACAGAGTGAGAGAGAGAGAGGTAGAAAGAAGCAGAGAGACTGAGACAGAGAGAGACAGAGATGGAGAGAATATTAAATGTTGTCAAGGAAGAGGAGGTTTTGGATTCTCATAAATTACTGGTGAAAATAAAAAATGGTACAGCCTCTGTGGGAAACAGTTCAGCAGTTCCTCCCAACCTTAAACACAGAATTAACTTTAGAACTGCTGCAGAAACCGATACCAAACTGAATGGAAGACTCTCTGCACCAAGGAGTTGGAAGGCAACTTTTTATTATCGCCAGCGGGCTGGTCGGAACCAGGTCCAGATCACCAGTGCCAACTTAGAGTAAAACAGCAATGTACATACATTTTGTAAGCAGGAAGTACAAAGCTGCTAGCAGGTTATTTTACAACTGGTTACATATGTTTTGTCACACGTTCTTAGGCAGATTCGTCCCGGGCAGGTTTTATTAGGCGGAGTTGTTTATCATAAGTGGGATATTCTAGGGAGGGAGCTGGGGCTGAGCAAGTGAGTAAAATCAAGTGTGTCCTTGGCTGAGTTAGTCTGACCTGAGCAGAAAGTCCTTGAAACAAGATACGTTCACAGGCTGGGTAGTGCAGCTGGGCTGGATTATCTATGAATTGCAGCTAGCTTGCCAGGTCAAGGCTAGCTGAGTCAAATGGTCTAACAATGAGACAGGATAAGCTAGCGTACCCTGTCTTAGCACAGTGTCAGACTGTTAGTTTTCTAAAATTTCAATTACAGAATCAGCAATTCCACCTCTATGAACATACCAAAAGAACTGAAACCAGGTGTTCAAGCAAACAGTTGTACGTGAATGTGTCAGCATGATTCACAATACCCGAAAGATGGAGACACCCCTGATTTCCACGGAGGGAGGGTCGATAAGTAGTATGTGGTGCACGAGTGACCTACCAGGAGTGCTGGAGCTTGTGATTAGTGTGCAGGAGGCCCTGTGTCCCACACCCAGCACCAGAAAAAGATGACTGAAGGGGCTGAGGCTGTGTCTCATGAGTAGAACCATTTCCTACCATGCCTGAGGGTCAGCATCTTCCCCAAGCACCGAGAGTGAGAGACAAAGAAGGACGAGGACCCACACTTGCCTTTTTCCTTACGTTTAATGTATGCATATTAATTGTACAAGTTAATCAGCTTCACACTGACATTTCCAAACTGCATAGATCATGCATAGGTCATGCCCACCCTGCCTTCTACCCTCTCCTATTCTCCCTTTCCTTCCTCCCTCTACACTTCCTAGTCACTAATAATCTTTCTTCTATTTTAGATTGTACTTTTTTTGCCCCCACATGAGAGAAACACCTGATACTTGTCGGTGTGTGGCTTATTTCAGGGAATGTCTTCCAGTTCCATTCCCTTTCCTGCAAATGGCAGGCTTACATTCATCTCTATGGGTGAGAAATACAGTTCTCAACTGTGTATATATACCACATATTTCATATCCATTTATCTGTAGGTGAACACCATGGTGGGTTTTGCTATTGTGAGTACTGCCACAATACAAATGGGAATGGGGTGTGTCTTTTGTACACTGACTTTGTTTCCATTGGATATGTAGCCAGGAGTGGGGTGGCTGGATCCTATGCTAGTTCTATGTCTAGCTTTATGAGGAACTTCTATTCTTATTTCTGTAAGGGTTTAATTAATTTGCATTTCCATCAATAGAATAGAAGTGTGACCTTTTCTCCACATCTTCACCAGCATGTGCTTTTTCTTCTTGCTCTTTTTCAGTTTGATAGTAGTCGTGCTATCTGAAGTGAGATGGAATCTCAATGTAATTTTTAAGTGTATTTTACGAATGGCTAAACATATTGGGGATCTTTCATATATTTAATGGTTGTTTTTATCTCCTCTCTTAAGAAATGTATGTTGAGTCCGTTTGCCCATTGTTATTGAATTTTGTGGGAGTTTGGTTTGTTTGTTTGTTTTTACTTTTGGTTCCTGTAAAATTTTTTGAGTTCTTTGCACACTCTGGATACTATCCTCTGTTATAGTTTGGTTTTGGAATGTTCCCCAAAGATTCATGTACTGAAGGCTAATTGCCACAGGTAGGATCAAAGGGGATGGTGGAGACTTTAGATAGTTGGTGTTAGTTGGAAGTATTGGGTCACTAGAGCCATGCCTTTTAAGGTATATTTTGTCGCTAGAAAATTTCAATCATTCTCTGTTTCTCTCTGTCTCTCTCTCTGTGTCTCTGTCTCTCTGTGTCTCTCTCCCTCTCTGTCTGTCTCTCTCTCTCCCACTCTCCTGCCACCATGAGATAGCAGCTTTGCTCTGCTATGCCCTTCCACCACGAGGAACTAACTCTCCACAAGCCAAAAACTAATGGATCCAGGAGACCATGCACAGAGACCTAGGCAATAATGAACCAAAATAATTGTTTCCACCTCTAAATTATTTTCCTCAGATGTTTCATCACACTAACACATCTAACATACCTGGTCAAAATGTTCTCCCATTCTCTAGGTTATATCTTGACTGTGTCGAATGTTTCCTTTGCCATGAAGAAGCTTGGTCATTTGATGTTATCCCTTTTACCAATGCATAATTCTGTTTCATATTTCACTCCTAATACTACTTTCCTGAATTCATAATTTGTTATGTTTCCCTTTTCCTTTTATCAAGGAATTTTAAATTTCCCCTCCCAATTTTTCAATGTCCCACACTTCATGTAATAGTGTGTTGTTCAATCTTCATGTCTTTGTATAACTTTGGCAGGTTCTCTTGCTATTCATGTCTAGTTTTTTTCCACTGTGATCAGATAAGCTGCAAGAAATAGCTTGCTTTATAAAAGGTTGTTAAAACTCTGTGAGCTAATAGGGTCTTTTGGGTTTTTAAGATAGATCTGGCTATGTAGTGCAGGCTGGTCTTGAGGTCACTATGTAGCCCAGGCTAGCCTTGAACTCATAGCAAACCTCCTACCTCAGCCTCCTGAGTTCTGGGATTACAGGCGTGCACCACCACGCCTGGCTGGCTAATACGGTCTTCTATTAGCTTCTTATCACTGGGATGGAATACCCAACACCCACAGTGTAAAGAGAGAGGTTTATTTTAACTCACAGTTTCAATGGGTTCAGTTCATGGTTGGCTGTCTGCAACGTAGAAATGCCACGGTACATGGGCCTGGTCAAAGAAAACTGTTCACATCGTGGTGGGCAGAAAGTACAGAGAAAAGGGAGTAGCCGGAGATAAGAACATATCCTTCTAGGTCATGTTCAAACCTGACCTTTCCAGACCGGGATCCAACTCCAACATCACAGTCAGTTATGAATGCATCAGTTGACTGATCCACTGATAAATACAGTGCCCGCATGGTCCAATCACCTTCCAAAGGCCCCACCTCAGAACACAAGATGTTTAAGGGACATGTTAGATCCACCCCATAACATTCCACCCCTTGCCCACAAAAGTATTTTTCCCCCAATCTCATGGAAACTGCATTTAATTCATCTCTAAGCGTCATGGAAATCTTAACAGTTCCAGAACTGCTCGAACATCTGAGTCCAAAAGACTCCTGCGCCTTATGACGGGCTCTTACCTGTGGACCCTGTACAAACAAAAAGAAAGTCAAACACTTTGTACAATCTCACGAGGTGAACGTTTCAATTCCAAGAGGAGGAAAGAAGGGGATAGAAAGGACTCACACCAAGGCAAGACCAAAGCCCAAGAAGACAAACATTAAATCCTGTAATTCCATGTCCAGCAGCTGAGGCAAGTTGTGGTGAGATGTAAGCACAGAGGGCTTGAGCAGCCCCACCCCTAATGCTCTTGCTGGTTGCAGCCCACATAGCCTCTCTCTTGGGCGGGCTCTGTGCAGCGCCTGTGGCTTTTCTCAGCAGACCTTCATGTTCCTGGCATCTCCAACTTCTGGGGGTCTGCACTGCACTTTCAGTTCACTCTCAGCTACATGCAGTGCCCACTCATGGACTCCCGGCAGAGACCCTGATACTCACACACACGTTTGCTTAGACTCACAGATCATCTTCTGAAATGTGGGTGGAAGCCTCCATAATCCCATACCTCATGCATTCCACATGCCTAAAAAGCCAGCACCCTCTGGATATTGCCATGTTCAGCCACCAGTATGAACAGTAGCCAGGCCCTATTAAAACATTGCTCTACTGGCCTTTGAGTACCTGAACAGTTGAACGTGGAGGTACTCTTCCCTAGGTGGCTCTGAATAGGAGCCATGCCATGAACTCTCTTCTCAAATGAAAGATTTACACTTGCACGCTTGAGCCTGAAATTGCTGAGAGGTCTTCAACTCCTTGGCTTCTTTTGAATATTAATCTTTTCAGCAACCATTCTCTCCTTTGTCCAAACATTCCAGACACTTCCTTTCTGGTGAAAATGCAAACCTTTTAAATCATTCAGCTCTACCTTTGTTCCTGATTTTTACTGTAGATCTGGCTAAAATTAACCAGCAGTACCTATACCACAACCCAAATGTGGGGCTGTCTTGAAAATTCCTCCACCTGATTAACTCACTCATCTGCCACCCTTATTCTCAGAATCCTACAAAGCCTCAGGACATGGGCATGCCAGTGGAATTCTTGTTCTCAACCGAAATCTCATGAGCCTTGCCTGTACTGCCTTCGTTCCTATCAGCATTCTGGACTTGAGCTCTGACAAGTATCAAATATCAAGCACTCCTCTCAGCATTCTAGGGCTTCTCCAGCCTACACCTCTAAACCCTTCTAAACTACTTCTGCAAACCAGTTTCAAAGGCTTCTTTCTGAACCACATGGTCAGGGACAGTCACAGACCAATGGCACCACCCTGGGTCCCAATTAATATATTAGTCTCTTGCTCCTCAGAGAGACAAAATACCCAACCCCTGCAACTTAAGAGAGGAGAGGTTTTTTTGGCTCCTAATTTCAGCAGATTCAGCCTACTGTAATCAGGGTTTACAAGGGAATAAATTTAATGCAGGACACAGAATTTATAGAAATACTTTATATTATTCACCCAAAAAGTCAAATTCAGAAAGAATCCACTACAGACCAAAAGAATCCATCTGAGGGCCTGGATACCAGAGCTATGTCCTGCATGAGTTCAGCTGAAGACCTAGAGTCCATGGTAATATGCTCCACGAGTCCAGCTGGAGGCCTGCAGCCCACAACAATGTGTCATGCAAGTCTGTATCAAGGATCTGCACTGGGGAGGCCCAAAGGTCAGTGGTGGAAACTAGGAAGTCTGCAGCAGCGGGATGAAGGATCTGTGCCAGCAGGCTGAGGGATCTGCACTGGAGCCAGGAAGCATTGCCCAAGGTAAGGACCAGAGCGCCCTTGAAAATAACTACAGCCATCCTCAGCAACATCGAGGACCCAAGCTCCTCTGAAGATGAGAACAGCTGAGTTCATATCAGGAAAACCAGCGTGACAAGCTTCTCAAGGAGAATCAACAGCACCATCTTCCCTTCCACTTCTCCTTTTTGTGCTGTTGGCAACAATCCTCAGGTGGGCTTTCCACACTCAGAACCACACTGATTCAGTTCAACTGGGTGTTACAAGTTGACCATTAGTTAACCCACCACACGGCCCATGTTTGGCTTGCTCCCAGGCAAATGGCATGGTGGAAAGGCTGGCAGAGGAAGGTGCTCACATCACGAAAGCCAGGAAATAGAGAAAGAAGGGAGCCGGGGACAGGAATGAACCCTTCCATGTAGGGATGAAAAAAATGTGCATTCTGCAGCTATTGAGTGGAATATTCTGTAGATGTCTGTTAAGTCCATTTGATCTAAAGTATCATTGTATTCTGATATTTCCTTGCTGATTGTTTCACCCAGTTGATACATCTGTTGGGAAGAGTGGGGTATTGAAATCACTGACAACTCTTCCTTTATGTCCAGTCATGTGTGTTTCACAAAAAGAGTGCTATGATGTTTGGTATATGTACATAATGGTTATATCCTCTTAAAGAATTCTTCCCTTTATCAAAATATGGTTACCTTCTTTGTCTCTTCTAACTGATTTTCAGTTATTTATGAAATATAAAGAGAGCTACTGCTACTTGCATTTTGATTCCATTTGATTGGAATATCATTTTCCATTATTTTATTCATTGTCTCTGTAGAAGTAGATGAGGCAAGGTGTTTCCTGTAGGCAGCATTCTGTGGGTCTTCTGTTTTGAAACCACTCAGACTGTGCATCTTTACATTAGAAAAGTGAGGTCATTTGTATTCAGAATGATTGTTTACAAGTATGTACTTGTTCCTATTGCTTTTGTTTTACTTGTGGTTGTATCAGAATATTTTGTTAGCTTCTCCCTATGTCATTCGTATTAGAAGTTTGATTGTGTACTGTATTCACAATGTTTGATACCTTCCCGTTTCTCATTTGTATAGCTACTCTTCTGTTGAGATATAGTCTTCCATGTTCTCTCATGACTATATTTAGTCTTTTCTACTTCTGTTTCATTATTCACTCAAGTATCTTCCGTAATGTTGGCTTAGTGGTCATAAATTTCTTTATGTTTATCTTGGAAGGTCTCTGTTTCTCCTGCAATTCCGGGGATAGTAAACTTGGTTGGCAGTTATTTACTCTCAGGATTTGAATACATTATTTCACGCCCACTTGCCCTTTAGAATTTCTTCTGAAAAAACCTGACATTAGTCTAAACTAGTTTAGATTAAATGACACTTGGTACGACTCACTTGCATATTTTAATTTTTCATCTTTGTCCTGTATTTTGGCAATTTAACTATAATGTACCATGGAGAGATTCTTTCCCGGTCTTATCTGTTTGGGGTTCTAAATGCTGCCTATACCTGGAAACGGATGTCTTCTCCGAGATTTGGGTTATTTTCTGCTCTTATGTCATTGAAAAGTTTTTCTCTGCCTCCTGCCTGTATTTCTTCTCCCTTTTCCATTCCAATTATGCATACATTTAGGCTTTTAATGTTGTCCCAGGCATTTTGTATGTTCTGTTCATTCTTCCTTTTTTATCTTTATCTCAGTCTGAATGTAATATTGCATCAGAGTTTTTTCAGGTTCTGATATATTTTCTTCTGCTTGGTTTAGTCTGTTACTGGGGCTCCAAACAGTGTTTATATCATTTAGTGAGATTTTTCCTTTCCAAGATTTCTGCTTTGTTCTGTTTGAAAATCTCTAGCTCTTTTTTAAATTTCAAATTCATATCCTGCATTGTCTTTTTTTTTTTTTTTTGTGGGTACTGGGGTTGACCTCAGGACCTCGCGCGCCAGCAGGCGCCTGTGCCGCTGAGTGATATCACAGGCCCTTTTTTCGTGTGTGAGATCCGAGAGTGAACTCGGGCCCTCGCGCTTGCCAGGCAGGCGCTTACGCCACTGATCCATCTCCCCGGCCCCTGCATTGTCTTCTTAACTCATTTGTTTATCCGTATTCCCTTGGAATTCATAGAACTTTGAAAGAATCATTGTTTAGGATTTATTTGGCATCCTATTCACTTCCTTACCTATGAAATCTGTTAGGACAAAATTTTGAGCCACATGATGCTGTCATATTGCCTTGTTTTTTCTTATTGTTATGCTGCTATGTTGAGATTTGCGCATCTCTAACGATGGATTTCTCTATTTTTTATGTGAGGACCATCACAATAAGCAACCATCTGTTGATGGTGTATCATAGGTTATAAGATTTGTTGTGTATGGGCCGGTGAGATGGCTCAGCGGTTTAAGCGCCTGCCTTGCAAGCGCGAGGGCCCAAGTTCGACTCCCGGAACCCACATACAAAAAAGGGGCCGGTGATATCGCTCAGCGGCACGGGCGCCTGCTGGCGCACGAGGTCCTGAGGTCTACCCCCCGGTACCCAAAAAAAAAAAAAAAAAAAAAAAAAAAGATTTGTTGTGTAATGTTGAGTTAAATTTCCACTGGTCTCCGTAGTGTGATTCCCCCGTGGCTTTTTTTGGCTGAGATCAGTTGGTGTGGACACAGTGCACAGTGTGACAAACACGGGAACCCTATTTCTGTATGGGTCTCACAAAATGAGGACCCTCGGGTAAGTCAGGCAGGAACGGTGACAACAGAGTGTGCGATGTTCACCTCCTTGCTTACTGCTACAGTGTGAGCGGAAGCTCCTTTGGGAGGTGGGGTTCCTGGGCTCTGTTGTCACTGGCTCTGTTACTTGAAGTTGATCCTGCTACTGGCTGTTCCCTTTGTTGTGAAGGGCCTCTCTCCACCAGGCTTGCCACCGCTGGGGTGTGGTCCTAGAACCACAAACTTCTCCTTGCCACTTGGGGCTGGCATGTAATCCCAGCACTCTGGGAGGCTGAGACAGGAGGATCACAAGTTAGAGTCCAGCCTGGCTTGAGCAATTTATGGAAAGCCAGTCTCAAAAATATAAGGTCCTGGGCGGGTAGGCTGGAGATGTAGCTCAGTGTGAAGACCCTGGGTTCAACCCCCAGTACGAAAGAATAATTTTTCTCACGGTTGTCCCTTCTCACTTTCAGAATTGCTCCTCGGTGTCCGTGTGGCTCCCTAAGGTGAGCCTGGAGCGGGAGAGCAGAGCGGCCCGGGCGCCCAGGGCAGAGCCGGGAGCCCAGGTGGAGGCCACCAACGCCCAAGGCGGGGCGGGGCGGGGTCAGGAGAAGGCGGAGGTCCCGCGCTGTGGTCCGCGATGCCTGCGCTGTGCGGCGACACCAGTGCTCCCGGCCTCGGATGCTCTTGTGAGCCCTGGTCCTCTGCGTCCGAGGAAGCCTCCGGGGGCAGCGATGGCGAGGGGGCCCGCGTGTCGCGGTGCCAGGGCTGTGGCTCTTCGGAAGGCCGAGGTCACCGGCAGGAGGGATGGGCCGGTAGGGGGCGCCGGCGACCCTGCGTCACCCGGACAGAGCCGGGGAGGGGCGGGGACCCCTGAGCGAGGACGCGCGGCTGGGAGGGCAGTGCGGGGAGCCGGGGCGCGGCTGCCCTCGCTGCGAGTCTGGCTGTCCGGCTGTGACCCTCTGTGCTCTGCGGGTGTCTGCCGCCTCCTCCTGTCTCTCTCTCTCTCTCTCTCAATTTACCCCTGCGTTTCCGGGCTGGACCCTAGCAATGAGACCCGTGCCCCCCACTTCCCTGCTGCCCCGACTCTCAGGCCCGGGACCCCTGGGCAGAGACCTGACCCCCAGCAGTGCGGGTCCCGCCTTCTGGGAACGTCTCCCAGAGCCTGCTGTGCCATGGGCAGGGACAGAAAGAAGACGTGGGGTCCCTTTTACAGCATATGGGGAGAAGATTTCTCTGTCTTTTCATGGACTCTCTCCTCCTGTCTTAGTGTTGTTTTTTTGTGTTTTCACATTAAATAATTTGTAGGCAGGGAGCTGGGCACTGTGTCTGCCACCTGTAATTCAGCATTCAGGGAAACTGAGGCAAGAGGATTGAAAGTTTGAGGTCAGCCTGGCCAATTTACCGAGACCCCATTTGACAACAAAAAAGGGCTAGGAATATAATGCAGAGGAGAACACCCCTTACTTTGATCCTACCACAAACAGAACAAAAGTAAATAAATGCAATAAAAAATTAAATTGTGGTGAAAGAAACATAAATTTGTCATTTTGGCCATTTCAAAGTGTCCTTTCCACTGGCATGAAGTACATTCCCATTGCCAGGCGACCATCCCTGCTACCTAATTCCAGAGCTTTTTGCGGCCCCAGAAATGAAAGCCTCACCTCACCCAATGGGCCGCGGCATCCTCCTCTCTCCCCCCAGGCTCCGCTTGTCCACTTCCTGTCGCTGATCTGGACATTCCGTGGCACTGGGATCCTGCGATATTTGTCTGTCTTCTTTTACTTAGGACAGTGTCATCCACTTGAGTAGTACTGTGGCCTATAGCAGAGCTTCATTCCTTTTCGTCACCAAGGAAGATTCCCTTCTGTGGACAGACCATACTGTCCGGGGTACATCTGTGTGTGTGTGTGTGTGTGTGTGTGTGTGTGTGTGTGTGTGTGTGTGTGTGAGAGTGTGTGCATGTGTGTGTGTGTGCATGTGCATGCGTGTGCGTGTGTGTGAATGTGTGCATGCCGGTGCATTTGCTTCCGTGGCGCTGGGGATCTCACCCAGCGCCCAGCACATACTGGCTGAGCGCTCTACCCCTGAGCGACACCCCAGTCCCCTGAGGTTTCTTCTTTGCCTATGAAGGTCCCATCCCTTAGGTTGGTGGAAACTGGAGGGTGGCAGTGCAGACCCCCAAATGTTCCCGAAGCACTCCCAGGGTGGGTGGGATGGGGCCTAGAAGCTTTCTCTCGTGCCCAGGAGGTAAGGAGGTGGCAGAGGGGTGACTCTGTGATCCAAGTTTCAAGTCCCCACCAGTGCGGGCTCCATCGTCGCTCTACGTTTCATTTACTGTCTCAGTCACTTTGTCATGGGTGGACAAAGCCCTCACACCCACAGTTTAAAGCGGGAGAGGTTTATTTTGGCTCCTGCATGGAGGACTTAGTCTGTAGTCAGTTGGCTCAAGGCTGAAGGGCACGGTCTAGGTTCTGCTGCTCACACCTGTCCTGGGGGTCAGGACGCAAAGAGACAGAAAGCAGGAGGGGACAAGAATACACCCTTCCTGTCACCCCACAGCGGACCCCTTTTCTGACCACGCCCCAACTCCTCACAGCGCATTCAGCTATGGATTCTTCAGAGGATTAACCCACGGGTGCGTAGAGCGCCCCCCCGGACCCAATCACCTTCCAAAAGCCCATCTCGCAGTACAGGAGCCTTTTGGGGGTGGTTGAGGACTTGAACCATAACACAGGACACAAATTCAAGGTAAGATCACTAAGTCTCAGGTTGGTGGCGAGGGGGCTTATACCCCCGTGCGTGCGCAGCCCTTCTGACTCTGGGCGTGGTACATCCGCCCTGCTGCTGGCTGAGCGCTGGGAGCCAGGCCTGGCCCTGAGGAGGGGACGATGCGAAGCAGGGAGCAGAGCGGTGCCCTCGGGAACAAGTGGGGTGGGGGCCTGAGCTTGGGGTGGCGGGAAGGTGAAGCCCTGGGCAGGGGCTGGGGATCATTTTCTGGTCTTTGCTTGGAGCCTCTGGTGGAGAATGAATGAGTGAGAGAGTGAGTGAGTGAATGAGTCCTGGAGCCACCAGCACGTCATCCGCCACCGTTTACCGTCCCCCTGGAGCCACTCTCCTGGTGCAGCAAGTCCCTCGTGGGGCTTCACCCTGCACCTTGTGTGTGAAAGGAGAAGTCAGAGAAGGATATTCTGGGACTAGTGCATTTCCCGAGGTCCCTCGTCTGTGGCCGTCACCACCTGCTCCCAGGCCTCCTGTCAGTGCGTACTTGAAGGCAGGGAAACCGAAGGCAGGAAGATCCTGTTCCTGCGCCTCGGAGCTGAGATGCTGCTGGCCCTGCTGCTGCCCCTGCTGTGGGCAGGTGAGTGGGGGAGCACTGGGACTCCCGGTGGGGCCGCGCTGGCACTGAGGCTCTGTGTGCTCCCAGGGTCCCTGCAGGAGGACCCAAGATACCTGCTTCAGGTGCAGGAGTTGGTGATGGTGCAGGAGAACCTGTGTGTCCTGCTCTGTCCACTATGCTCAGAAACACTGGAACCGCTCTACCCAGGCTTATGTCTGCAGTACCGGGTAAGGAGAATTCCAAACCTGACCAAAAAGGGACGCTCTTGTGGCCACAAGTGACGCATGCAGGAAGGCTAAAATGAGGATCAAACCTCATTTCCATCTCCTCAGGGCCCTGGTGCAGAGGACTGCTCACCCTGCATCTCAGAAGCAGAAAAGTGAACAGCGGGGCTATGATTTTCAGGTGGAGAGAGGACGTGTGACAAACGGTTACAAAAATGGGCTCATCACAGGTAAGGAACAGTCCCCTGGGACAGGCATCAGGGGGCTGGGGGTCCTCAGGGACAAGTAGGGACCTCTGTCCTGCAGGGAAAGTTCAGTGGGGTTTGCAACACCTAGGACAGTGGTGTCCATCTCAGAAACACACGAGGTCCTCTCCGGGGGCTGGCCTGTCCTCTCCTCCCCAGAGCTGACGCAGACCCTGGGTATCCACATCCCAGAGCCACGGGTGTCTGGTCACCTCAGCCACCTGGTGTGCTTCATGCCTGGGGCCTGCAGTGGGGACATGGTCACCACCATCTCCTGAAGCGGGGCTGCCCTGAGACCCCCAGCGCGCGGCTTTGAGGCCCACACCTCAGAGACCCACTCACCCCACCCCAGGACCACGGCCCCCCTCACCTGTCGGGTGGACTTCGCTGAAGCTGAGTGACCAAGGAGAGGACTTCCAGCCTCAGCGTGTCCTATCGGTGCTGGGCCAAGGTGCTGCAGTTCCTCAGGGGCAGAAGACATGGGGATGCTATGGTCAGAGTGTCTGTGTCCCCCAAATTCACAGGTTGACTCCTGAGCCCAAGGTGATGGTGTTGGAGGTGGGCATGGGGAGGTGGTTGGGTCATGGGTCTGGAGCTGTCATGAACGGAACCACTGCACCTGTACCAGGGGACCCAGAGAGACCCTGTCCCTTCCACCACGTGAGGGCACAGTGCGAAGATGTCATCAATGAGGCAGAACATGACCTTCACCTGTCACCACATCTGCCTGTGCCTTCACCTCAGACTTGCAGTCTCCTGATTTGAGAAATAATTGTGTGTGTGTGTGTGCATGTGTGTGCATGCGTGCATGTGTTCTATGGTGCTGGAGAGCGTCAGAAGTTTCAGTCCATGCTCCACCAGCTCAGATGCAGAAACTGAGGGCTGGGAGGGGCCGAGCCCAGCAGCGGAGAGCTGCTCAGGCCATGCGGTCAGGAAAAGCAGTGCACGTCGAGAGTCCAGAGGGGGCAGCCCGCGATCTGGAGTCACAGAGAGTGAGTCCACTGTGTGGCAGCCGTCGGGGTCACTTTAGGATCTTAGGCTCCAGTTCCCACATAGAAGGGGACATTTGCTTTTGCCAGGAATGAAGGGGTGAGCCAGTGAATGACTGAGTGAATGGCGCCCCCCCACCTCATCTGCCTCTGGTCACTGCTCCCCTGGGAGCTCCTCGCCCAGGACACCCGGCCCTGACGCTGAGCCAAGATGGCTCCTTCTGGGTGGGCCAAGTCCCTCATGGGGCCTGCGCTTTACCGCCACCATCTGGAAAGGAGAAGTCAGAAAAGGATCTTTGCTAAGTGCCACAAGTGCTTTCCCTGAGGTACCTCCCTGGGGCTGTCACCACTCCGCCCCCAGGCCTCCTGTCCTGGCGTCCTTGGCAGGCGGGCAGAACCAAGGCCAGAGTGTCCAGGCCCGGCCACCCCTCCCAGCCAGCATGCTGCTGCGGGCCCTGCTGCTGCCCCTGCTGTGGGCAGGTGAGTGCGGGGGGCACTGGGGCTCCCAGGTGGGGGCCGGGCTGCAGCTGAGCCTCTGTGTCCCCCTAGGGTCCTTGCAGGAGGAACCAAGCTACTGGCTGCAGGTGCAGAAGTTGGTGACGGTGCAGGAGAACCTGTGTGTCCTGGTGTCCTGCTCCTTCTCCTATCCCCAGGGCAGATGGCAAAACTCTACCCCCACTTATGGCTGCTGGTACCAGCAGAGCAAGAATTCTCTGTTTCAGTACATGACAGATGAACTCGTGGCCACGAACTACCCAGGCCAGAAAGCTGGAATGAGAACAAAACCTCCTTTCCAGCTCCTCGGGGACTCCAGGGCCTACTACTGCTCCCTGAGGATCGCAGGTACCCAGAAGGGTGACAGTGGAATTTACTATTTTCGGGTGGAGAGAGGAGGAATGAAATACAGTTACCGGAGATGGATGGTCACTGTGATTGTCACAGGTAAGGAACAGTGCCCTGGAAAGGGCAAAAGGGAGGGGGTACCCTTAGGAACAAGTAGGGTCCCTTGTCCTAGTGTGGAAAGGGCAGCAGAGTGTGGGACACCCAGGACTGAGGTGTCTGTCTCAGAGACACACAGGGGCCTCTGGGGCCTGTCCTGTCCTTCTCTCCTCCCCAGAGCTGACACAGATCCCAGACATCCACATCCCGGAGCCGCTTGTGTCTGGTCACCTCAGCCACCTGATGTGCTCCATGCCCGGGGCCTGCAGTGGGGAAACGACCCCCACATTCTCCTGGAGTGAGCTGCCCTGAGACCCGTGGGGTCAGACTTGGGGGTTCACATCTCCTCCCGGATCCTGCTCAGGCCCCGCCCTCAGGACCACGGCACCCACCTCACCTGTGGGGTGACCTTCCCTGAGGCTGGGGTGACCAAGGAGAGGACTGTCCAGCTCAGTGTATTCTGTGAGTGCTGGGCCAGGATGCGGGGGCCCTGGGGGAAAGAAGGGATGGGGGTGCTATGGTCAGAGTGTCTGTGACCCCAAATGCGCAGGTTGACTCCTGAGCCCCAGGTGATGGTGATGGAGGTGGGCATGGGAGGCGGGTGGGGTGCAGCTGAGGGGCCTCATGCACGGGACGAGTGCACCTGTACCAGGGGCCCAGAGAGACTCTGTCCCTTCCACCCCGTGAGGGCACAGAGAGAAGGTGCCATCGATGAGGCGGGACATTCCCTCACCTGTCACTGCATCTGCCTATGCCTGTGCCTCGGACTGGCAGCCTCTGAACTTGAGAGATCAGTTTCTGTCACTGATCAGCCACCAGGCTGTGGGGTCTGTCAGAGCAGCAGGGGAGACTGAGGCAGAGCAGCTGAGCTTTGGTTCCAGGTTGCAGGGGAGAGCCATGAGGACAGCAGCCCCGTCTGTACCACTTCCCCTTTTGTGTCTGGGGCTCCCGGGGCGGTGGCCAAGAGAACCGGCCAGCTGCACACCCAGCCCTCACCATGCCTCTCCTTCCAGATCCTCCTCAGAGCCTGAGCGTCAGCATCACCGGCGCCCACGGCACAGGTAGGTGGCACGTCCCTCCCCAGGCTGGGCAGGAGCAGCTCTCCGGCAGCTTGGAGCACAGTGATCCGGCCGTCGAACCTAGGACCCTGTGAGGGCCGTGGGGAGCCGCTCTGTCCCTTTCGAGGGTGACAGGGCCGCTCTGTGCGGCACATACGGTTAGCAGCATTGCCTCACTGTGACGCCCTGGCATCTCCAGGCGGGGCGAGACGGGTTGACGCCCCCCCCCAGACCCTGGCAGCCGCTCCCACTCACCCCCTGCCTCCCCTGGACAGCGCCAAGTCCCTGATAATCTCGTCTCCTTCCTTCACTTCCTTATGCTTCTACCAACTGTGTCTGAATTTTCTGTGATGTTCACTTTACCGTTGTTTCTTTTTTTTTTTTTTTTTTTTTTTTTTGTGGGTACCGGGGGGTCGACCTCAGGACCTCGGGTGCCTGCGCGCCCGTGCCGCTGAGCGATATCACCGGCCCCTTTTTCGTATATGGGTTCCGGGAGTCGAACTCGGGCCCTCGCGCTTGCCGCGCAGGCGCTTAAGCCGCTGAGCCATCTCACCGGCCCCCTACCGTTGTTTCTTTCACAGCTCTATGTAAACAGTGGAAACGCAATTAGTGTCTGACACTGCACGTATTAGTTCAGGTTGAGGTGATGTTCATAAAACACAGGAATAACCCAGTTCATTTTTGGCTGTGCCCCATACCATCTTGGTGGCGCCTGTGGTGGCTCTTCTGATCCTGCCCCTGCGGTAATTCCCCCAGTGAACCCGCACCCACACATCTCTGGGGTGCTGCTTCGCAAACACAGCACCTCTTCAAGGGCTCCCGGGACATTGCAGATTCTGACTCAGGAGGCCTGAGGGCCCCATTTCTAGTCATCACCCCGGGATTTCCATGGACAGGATTTCCATGCTTCAGAGGCCACACTCTGGGTAAAAGGGCTCTGCGCTTTACACCAGGAGCAAATTGTGGGGCTCCATGCGGATGAATCGTCCTAACCATTAGAATATGACATGATAGAGTCACTCAGGGAGAACTCTGGAGGGACTGTCACTCCATGTCATCTGTGACCAGAGGAAGCGTGGCCTGGCCAGCGGCCTGGAGGGACCTGAGCTCTGACAGCCCAGCCCGTGTCCTATGTGGGTTAAGCACAGCCTGTTTGTCCCAGGAACCTGGGGACAGACGAAGACATGGGATCAGGTCCCGAAGATTGTGGAAGACTTGATGATTGGATTTTGGATACTGAGCAAAACTAGGCAGTGGGCATGGTGAATGGTTCTGGAAGGAAGGAAATGTGGAGGACAGATGGCTCAAAGTCATCAAGGGACAACACAGGGACCTGTGGACTGAGAAGGGGTGCAGAGAATGCAGTAGATGGGTAAAATGGAATGTAATTCAGCCAAGAAACAGAACCCCAGCTCCACACAGCTGACCCCAGCAGGCGCTCTGAGGGACCGAAGCCAGACTCAGTGGCCACGCTGTGTGAGCCTGGATTTATACACTGGGCTCGTGGAGCCAGAGTGCGTTGCGGTCGCTTAAGGTTGGAGATGGAGGACTGGGGAGACGACTAGGGGTGTGGGGCAGCTTTGTGGGGTGACCTGCTCTAAGGCTGTGATGGCTGATGCACAGCTCTGTGAATGCACAAAAGCTGCTGAATTGATATCCTCAACTGTTTGTAGATGGAATTGTATGCTTTGTGAATTATATGTAGAAAAAGCTGCTTTGAAAGTGCTTGGGGAGATCCCTGCCTCTGTTAAATGGAAATGCAGAGAGGAGGATCTGGGCATCAGAGCCTGAGGACTGGGCTCAGCTCTGTTTCTCCTTGCTGTCTCGCTGGCCTGCCGCCTCCATCTGTCTCCGTCTCTGTCTCTCCAGCCCTAGACACTCAGAGAAATGGCTCCTACCTGGAAGTCCACCAAGGCCAGCTCCTGCGGCTCCTCTGTGCTGCTGACAGCCGGCCCCCTGCCACGCTGACCTGGGACCTGGGGGGCAGAGTCCCCTCTCAGTCCCCACCCTCAGGACCCAGACCTCTAGGGCTGGAGCTGCCTGGGGTGAAGGCTGGGAATGCGGGGCGCTACACCTGCTGAGCAGAGAACAGCCTGGGCTCCCAGCACCGCACCCTGGACCTCTCAGTGCAGTGTGAATGACCAGAGCCGCCTGTTCCAGGAGGGACATGGTGGGGACAGGGGCAGGGCAGGTCCCAGAGATCCGAGGGGACTGGAACCCCAGGCCTGCAGGACCAGGCTTCTCATCTGTCTGCATGGACAGGCAGTTTGTGTTGGGGACCCAGCAGGTGACTGTCCCTCCCACAACCTCCCTCTTCTGGATGCATCCTCTGCCCAGAAGGAAGCCCCAGCCCCTCCAGAGCTGCTTCCCTGTCTGCATTGCAGATCCTCCAGAGGACCTGAGAGTGATGGTTTCCCAAGGAAACAGCACAGGTAGGAGGGGGACAGAGGGACCAGGGCCTCCGGGTGCCGAGGTGGTAGAGCCCCACATGGATTCTGCCTCTTCCCTCCCTAGTCCTGGAAATCCTCGGGAATGGCACATCCCTGCCGGTTCTGGAGGGCCAGAGCCTGCGCCTGGTGTGTGTCACCCACAGCAACCCCCCAGCAAGGCTGAGCTGGGCCCCAGGCAGAGACCCTGAGTCCCTCCTGGCCCTCAGCCCCTGGGGTCCTGGAGCTGCCTCGGGTGCAGATGGGGCACAAAAGGGAAGTCACCTGCCATGCAGAGAAGCCCAGGGCACCCAGAGTGTCTCGCTGAGCCTCTCTGCGCTGTGAGTGGGGAAGGGATGGGGGGACCGGATGAGCCTGCACTGTGGCTCGGGGAGGGGCTGGTAGCCAGGCCCTGAGCCTCCTCCCAGGGCTGAGCTGTCGCCCGAGGCTCAGCTGGGTTCCCTAGTGTGTCCATGGGACCCACAGTCCTGCTGTCCGGCCGTTGCCTGTCAGGATAAAATGGCGGAGACCTAGGGAGGAGGGAGGTGGATCTGAGGAGATAAAGCCCAGGGCCAGGGGAAATGAGCTGGGGCGGGATGGGGAAGGGGGATGCGTTGGGGGACAGGGTCCTGTTCTTTGCCGGCTGGAGGGTGAAGAGCAGCAGAGCTGCAGGTGTGTGGCCCTGAACAGTGAGGGTGTGGGGATGTGAAGGCCGCAGCCTAAGGCCCACTGGTCTACAGGGAAGCCAGAGTGTTGGGGGAGATTGCTGTTGGCAGCTCTCGGGGGAGCAGGTGTGGCTGCTCTGTTCTCTGTCTGTGCCTGCCTCGTCTTCCCCAGGTGAGTGTGCACCTTGGGAAAGAGAGCAGGTGGAGGGGAGGGTTGGGAGGGTTGGACATGGGACTTCCCATAGGCCCTGCTGGGAGGGTCTGTGCCCAACCCCTGGAAGGAAGACACCAGGATGGCTGCTGCGAGGAAGGATGCCCCGCCTGTCCCACATTCAGTTTATAAGGTGAGTGAGGAGCCCTCTGTGCACCCGAACCCCACATGGTCTCCTCCCCAATATATCCATGGCCACATCCTTCATGATGAGGTAGAGACTCCTGATGCCCTAATAGGCTTTGGCTGAGGGGTCCCCATGATGCGCCCCCACGGCAGCAGCCAGAGCCTCCCCGGGCCTCAGCTCCCTCTGGTCTACCTCTGTCCAGGCTGCCCGGGCCTCACCCACTGCTGGGTTCAGATCCCACCGGGCCCCTCCCACTTCCGTCCCCTCATTTCTCTCTGGACCCCTGAGCCCCTCCTCTCCTTCCTATGTCCCCCCTGCGTCAGAGGAGCCCAGAGGTCCTGGGAAACACTACCGAGGACTACAGACCTTGGGGGACTCCTGGACCGTGGGATCGGAAGACACCTGCAGAGTGGGCTCCCTGAGCCACTCTCGGGTTTGGGGACTCACTAGAGGGCCACCCAGACTCCACGGGGCTGTGTCTGTCACTGTGAGAAGATCAGAGGACAGTCGGCCAAGGGAAGAGGTGCAGGGGGCAGGGTCTGCAGGGAGCAGGCATGAGCTCAGGGTTGTCCTCTCCCAGCGGAGTGACACAGAGAGCACTCAGTCCTCTCAGCAATGGTGTGACAACCGCAGGGAGCGTTGCCCACAGGGAAGCCACCCGAGCCTGCTGTCCATGGTTCTATTGATGGCCGTCACATTGACAGTGCACACACACGTGGCTGACCTTAGTCACTTGATGTCCAGATTCTCCAAAGTTCAAACTGATGCCACGTGGCCCGAGGTGGTCACCACAAATGACTCTTTCATAGCCCAGCTCACCTGGCCTGCAGATCCCCAGCAGGCAGCAATGCTCCTACCTAGCAGGACTCGGCCAGGGCTGCACTGAGAGGTCCCCTCCCGGGAGCTGGCACCAAGGGTCCACCCTGCTTTGGGCCAGATGCAGCCTTCACTGCACAGCGCCCTTATGTCCCAGGCTCACAGCACAGCGTCCCCACCGTGTGCCTGAGCTCTGAAAGCCCAGAGCTGCCCGAGGGCTGTGCAGGCTGAGCCAGTGCCTGCCCTGTGTGCCCCGCCCCACTCTTGTGCAGCCTGTCACAGCTGGCTGTTAGATAGCAACTTAATCGACAGCCATGTTAATGCCTGCTGTCCCTGCAGGCTGCCAGCTGGGTGAGGTGAGGCGTGGGGTCTGCTCCGCTGCCCGCTGATGTGCAGGGCCATGGTGGAGGAGCTGTGCTGTGGGGCTGTGGGGTGGAGTCAGAGGTACTGGCAGGAATCTCGGCCGGACCGCTAATTACAGGCGTCATCTGTGGGTATTTATTTAGTGTTAGTGTTTCCATCCAGGAAATGTAGATATTAGTGTTGCCACAGCAGGATTTTTTGACGATTTCTGAAACTGGCAATGAGCAAGAGCCATTTTACTATCAAATATGGGTTGAGAGCCAGTGAGATGGCTCAGCAGCGTAAGCGCCTGCCTGGCAAGCACGAGGGCCTGAGTTCGACTCCCGGAACCCATATACAAAAAAAGGGCCGGTGATATCACTCAGTGGCATGGGTGCCTGCTGGCACACAAGGTCCTGAGGTCGACCCCCAGTACCCACAAAAAAAAAAAATTGGTTGAAAGCATATAAATGAATGAGTGAATTAATATTTTCTGGGATTCACAATGAAAGACTACTTGGTCAGTTTCCTGATGTGCTTGGGCTCCTCCTTCCTCTCTGCCAGTCCCCATGACCCTCATTCGTGCCCTTCCCCTTTCCTTCAGGGTCACAGCCGTGAGAGCTCTGAGGCGGCCCGGACTATCCAGCCCCTGCTGCATTATGACCACCGTGAGGGAGGTTGAGGTTGACCATGTTTACACCTCCCTCAGCTTCCAGGCAGACGCCAGCAGTTCAGAGTACTCAGATCAGGATGTGAAATGGCTGCCTCCACGTCCCCTTGGGAGGGAGACATCAGGGAGAATTCCTGGGCCAGCAGTTCTCCTTGTCACCATGGTACTAGTCAGCAGAGGGGACTGTCACCCCCCGACAGATCTTGGCTCCCATTACAGCCCCAGACATTGAACAAATGACTTTACTCCTCGGTCTCCTCCTCTGTCAAATGCCCACCACAAACCTGACTCACAAGGCTTTTGTGGGCATCAGCAGAGTGATTCCCAGGAAGCACCCAGGGCTTTGTCTGCAGAGAGCACCTCACCTGCCACTTCTTCCCAGGTCCACGAATCAGCTGTGGAACCCCCAGATCTGGTCACCCTGAACCAATAGGACCCCCGGAGATGTCTCTATCTGCCCAGCCCCGAAGACCTGGCTGAGGCTGTCACTGGGCAGCATCGCATTCCTCCTCTGCCTGCTGCGCTTCCCCTCCCTCCTTAGGTGTTTTTCACTGGGAACCATCTTGCTTCTCCGCCACATCTGCAGGTGAGTCTCCCACTAACAGCGGCTGCCAAGGCCCTACCTGTGCACTTTAGCACTATCATGGTTGTTCATCTGAAATAAATGCTCAGTGTGTAAACTGCATGCTTCTTTCTTAAATCCTATTTCTGTGGTGATCTGGTTCTCCTTAATTGTTTTCTCATTTTTCAAGGGTCATGGTTTAACTGAGACTGTTCCACAGAAGCCTCGTGTGTTCAGAGGTGGCGCTTTTGGGTGGTGATTCAGTTACAGGTATTCTATAGCTGACTTGTGTAAGAAGGTGGGAACTGGTTGGAAGAGGTGGGTCACTGGGTTTGTGACCTGGAAGGGTATATCTAGCTCCCTGCCTCCTCTCCTCCCTTTCTACTATGCTCCCTGGCTGCCATGATGTCAGCACCTTTTCTCTGCAATGCCCCTCTCATGCCATTTCTCCCTAGGAGTCAGCCAACTATGGACTGAAACCTCTAAAAACCGTGAGGCCAAAAATACCTTTCCTCTTTTAAGTTATGGATATTCAGTATTTTGTCTCAGCATCAAGAAAGTGACTAAGAAAGATTTTGGTACCAGGAAAGTGGAATTTTTGATGTGATTATATCCGATCATGTGGTTCAGAAGCCTTTGGAACTCACTTCCAGGAGGAGTTTGAAATGTTTGAGAAGCCTTACAGCACTGTAAGTGGAGCTTGATGGGAGGTTCTGGTCAGAGCTAGGGAGACCAGAATGCTGACAGAAATGCAGACAGTGGAAAAGAGTGGAAGGTTCAACTGGGAACGAGGAAACAATTTACAACTGGGCAAATTTTCTCTGATAGAAAATTTGTCTACATTTTCCCCATGTCATGACACTGCAGGGGACTGAGATTAATGGTAGCTAATTAATTTGGGGAGGAAATTTCAAAGTAGCCCAGTGTTTAGGCTATAGCATGGGTAACTTTTAGCCATATTGAACATGAGAATCAGAACCAAAAAGCCAAGCTGAATAATTTGAAAAAATTTACTGCTGGCCAGAAAAGAAGCTCCTGGAAAGTTAGGGCCTGTAAAGTTGGGGCGAAGGAGAGGATGGTTGCAGGAAAAAATCAACATTAAATGAAGCTAAGAGCTGGGCGTGTTGGCTCATGCCTGTAATCCCAGCATTCGGGAGGCTGACGCAGGAGGATCGCTGCAAGTTCAAGGCCAGCCTGGGCTACAAAGTGAGTTTAAGTCCAGCCTGAACTGCAGAGTGAGACCCTGTCTCAAAAAAGACAAAAAAAAAATCTTTTTTTTAAATAAATAAATGAAGCTAAGTATTTTCATCAGAACAATAAAAAAGATGCCCTGAGGGCATCTCAGGAATAAGCAAAACCCCACCTTTTATAGGATCAAAGGTATAAAAGGAAAAAACATTGCTTTGAAAAGAGAGCCCCAGGAAGCCCAGTTCAATCAGGGCCAGCTAAAAAAGAGTTTCCTAGAGTTCAGCCATCCAGCCACTCAGAGGCTGCTGCTGCAGCCATGATGCAAGGGGGCTGAGCTACTGATCAAGCTGGCAGCAGATCTCATTATCATCCACCTCCTTTTGCTCAAATATCCAAAATCCAATCATAAACTTTTCCAAAGCTCCTTAGGACCTGATGCCACCTGCTCATCTTTGTACCCCCAGGGATGCTGGGATATGCAGGTTGTGCTTAAGTCCACACAAGAGATGGGCTCTTCAGAACACAGGTGCTTGGCCAGGCATGGTGGCACATGCCTGTAATCCGAGCACTTGGGAGGATGAAGCAGGAATATTGCCATGAGTTTGAGGCCAGGCTGGCGTACATAGTGAGTTCAAGGCCAGCCTGAACTACATAGCGAGACCCTGTCTAAGAAAAAAAAAAAAAAAAAAAACACAGGCACCTCCCAGGGTCCTCCCCAGGCAACACCTCTTCCGGTCAAAGGTGACGTGGGGTGACTGTCCAGGGTTCTCCCTGAGTGTTTCTGTCTCAGTACTGTCTAGTAGATCCTCTTGGAACTTCCTACCTGAACAAATCACCTGCCTGCTATGGTGATGAAAAATGTCAAGCCACCTGAAACATGGGCACTGCGATGGAGGAAGTACAAAGGGTGCCTCCTGGGACTGAGTTTTAGATTAAAGTGTGGTCCCTGCCGGGCAGTCACATTTTGTGGGAGGACTGAGTTATGAGCCTGGTGAGCTTCCCTCCTCACTTCAATCAAGAGGGTTGCTTGCCCAGGCTTCTACCAATTCAGATACTATGAGAATAGGACGACAGGTGTTCTGGGATCTATTTGTCACTGTTATTGGAAAACCAGCCAGACTTGGACTTGCCAGGCCTCTCTCTGACCCTCCTGGGCTTAGGCTGTTTGGTTTGCCTCTCTCTTCTCCTCTGGCCTCAGGCCCTTAGAGCCCACTCCACCTAAGTGGTGCCCTAGGACCTCATTTCCTGAGGCCAACCTGGCCTTTGCCTATGTAGGGGTATCACTGTTGGGGATACACATACGCCATGCCGGCTAGTCAAAGGACACAAGCTTGTGTTGGATAGAAATATTTTGGCACTTGAGAAGCTCTTTTCTTAGGGGTTTTCTAAGGCACCTGAGCTTACTTTCTAGTATTTATATCCTCACTAAACTTTCAGAGATATGGGTGATCTCTTTGTTCTTTGCTCTCCATATTAGGAGCCCACCCACCCACCCACAAAATGTACTCATGCATGGAGGCCTGTATCTCCATGCAGCAATGATTTGATGTGGTGCCAGGAGAGGTGACTGGGAAATGTGGTATCTCGCCTCCTCTCCAGATGCAACTATGGAAGGCATAGCAGAATGGTCTTTTTTGAGATTTGGGCCATGTTGGGTGGTCACAGCACTAGGTTCCTTTTAGGGCTCCTCCTAGGGTGAGGTAGGACACCATGATTAAAGCATCAGGTGGACTAGGCAGGTCTGCTGGTCTGTGAGGTCTTTGCTGAGGTGCAGCGTTCCACAAAGTCCTCAAGCAATCGTGCTCCATGCAGTCCTGGGTTCCTTCTGTGTCTTTCCTTGTTCTCTGGGATGTTTGAGGCTAGTCATCAAACACTAGGACCTGTTTGTTCCAGAGCACAGGGAGAGGGGCCAGGGATATAGCTCAGTGGTGCAGCACCTGCCTGGCAAGTACGAGGTCCTGAGTTCTATTCTCAGTACCCAAAAACAGAGCACAAGGAGAAACCCAGCCCCCTTCAATGCCTGCTTTGGCTGCTGCCCTTGAGCCTCTGCTGGAATTCACACTCGCTGCCCAGGCAGCAGACGCACTCTCTCTGTTGCCACGATCTCAGTCTACGTGCACCGCTCATCGCTCAGCTACCTTCTGAGTGCTGGGGCTTGGTCGGCCCCTGCCACAGTCTAGCTCTTTCAGCCAGACTCGGGCTTGCTGGGCCTCTCTCTAGGCAAGTTGGTTTAGTTCGCTCTTCTTTTGCCTTGGGCCCCCATAGCTTGCCCCACCTAGGACATCTGTGCCCAGGAACACTCCCCCCCTCTCTCCCTGCCTGCTGCCCTCCTCCTCAACCCCCCTTCCCCCGCACGCTTCCTCCCACAACCCAGGCTGTTCTGGTCCAAGCTCAGTTCTGCCCTCGCCCAACTGGGCTATGTTCATCAGGAATCGTCCTTTTCCAGCCCGCCAGGGCTCCCCCGTGGGCGCTTTAGGCCCAGCAGCCTGAGCGCTCTCGGGTCCCTGCGCTGGTCTTCCTTGGGTTTCTCCGTACTTCCTCGCGTCCTTCCGTCCCTCCTCGGGTCACTCCACCCCTTCGGGTTTCCCAAACCCTGACCTCTGGTCCCTCTGTGCCCGCTGGGGTCTACCGGGCCTCGGTGGGTTCCTCCGCCCCTCCCAGTTCTCTTCCTCAGGCTTCAGAGGTTCCTTCTTCTTTCAAAGAACTTCTTTCCATCCGTGGGACTCAACCCCGCCGAGGTTCCTTGGTCTCTTCTGAGCTCCTCGAGTTCCTGCCCACCTCCTCGGGTGCCTCCACCCCTGCCCGAGTCCTTCTGTGCCTCTTCGTGTCTCTCCAGCCCTCCTTGGGGACCTCTGTGGCTCCTCAGCCATTTGTAGAATGCCTGGGATCACTCCGTTTCTCGTGGGCGCCTTCCACCTAAAGGGGTGAGCTGCACGCCAGGCTGGGATCTCTGCGGCCCACTTTGGATCTCCATACCTCCTTGGTTCCCTCCGCCAGGCTTCGGGTCCCTTCGTTTCTCCTCGGATTTGTTCGTCCCTAGCTCAGTGTCACACTTCACACTAGGTTCTCCCTGCCCCTCCTCGGTTTCCTCAGCAGTTCTCCATATCCCTCCACTGAAAAGATGAGAACAGAACAGAATTCTGCAGGAAGAGAGGGAGGAAGCCATGCAACTACAACTGAGAACTGGAGAACGGGAAGAGAACTGCAGGAACCTGGGGTAAGAATAGCACGCTTGCTTAGCTGCAGCAGAGACATCGATAGGGAAAGTGACCTCCTTCTTGTCTCTCCTTCAAAGCTGTCAGGTGCCGGGGTGTAGCTTAGTGGGAGAGGATGTGCTTGCACAGGCCCTGGAATCCATCCCCAGCATCACATATACACACACAGATATGGCAGATCGTCCTCCGATCACCCTTGCCTCCAATTTTGTAGCTCTCTGCACTTCGCAGCCTCCATTGGGCCCAGGAAGGGCGCTGTCCTTGGTGCTGAATGAGAGAACAGCTACTGCCCACCTGAAGACATTGCCTTTAAAATGGCCTTCAGATACACTAGCATGGAAAGCAACAAGGAAAATACCAGAAAATAACGAGCAATATCAAGTGTGATGAGAAATGAACTCTAGCAAATTACTGATGGGAACAGAAAATGGTACGACCTTCCTCAAAACCTTAAACACAGAATTACTATATGACTCAGCAATTCCACTTCTAGGTTTACACCCCAAAGAACTGAAACCAAGTGTTCAAGCAAAAATTTGTACATGAATGTTTGTGGCGAAATGACTTCATGGTAGTCAAAAAAGGAAACACCCCAGTGTGTGGTGCATGAGTGGCATTGTCACTTAATGCTCCATGATTGGATAGCAGACATTTGGTAGGGTCAAAGGTGCTTCCTGCAGAACCAAATGGACGATTCCACAGCCCACATGCAGCTCCAAATTTATCATACTCTGGACTCATGGAAGAACCACATGGCTCCAGGGCCCCATTCTACCCTCACAGCAATGCAGGATTCCCATGCAGAGTCACCAGCCATGGTGCTAAAAGGGCTCTGGTGTTGACTAAAACAAAAGCCACGTTAAGGATTCATCATTCATCCACTCAAACAACTCTTTGCCATCTCTTTGTAAAGCAATGAGCTACAGGCATTGCTCAACAAATCCTCTGGAGCATTTTAGAATTTCACTTTGCATTGCCGGGAGTGGTGGCACATGCCTGTAATCCCAGCACTCAGGAGGCTGAGGCAGGAGGATCGCTGTGAGTTCGAGGCCAGCCTGAACTGCATAGTGAGACCCTGTCTCAAAAAGACAAAAAAAAAAAAAAATTCACTTTGCAATGATAACCTCCAGGTAGAGGTAGCACAGAGAATCACAGAACATGGAAGGGACCTCAGATGCCAACAGTTGGACAAAAACCCTTCTTCCTGCTGCCATTTCCCCATGGAAGAGCGTACAGGGACAGAGAAGTCAAATGGCCATCTGAGAGCAGACAGGTGGTCAGAGAGCATTTGTTATGGTGTTGGATTCCTTCTCTTCTCATCTCGTAATTCATTACAATTGTCATGCAGAGGCAGTGAAGCTCTGTGAATGCTATTGCCCACTCATTCTACTCTTCCTCTAGGTCACTGTCACACTCTGGATGCAGCTCATTATATTAAAATGGGTTAAGTACTTGTCCAGCTCTTTCCATGACACAGAGGCAACAAAGTCCAGTCCCAACCTAGATACCAACACTGGCCATGTCCCCTGCAGGAGAGGTCGATGCTGTCCAAAGGGAGCTGGCTTTGCTCTCACTGCAGGGAACGGGGGCAACTGCACACTGGAATCAGAGTTGCTGAACTCACATCACTGTGAGATCCTCTTACTGGGAAAAATAAATGTGATCTTGTAATTCACTACCTTGCTCTGGTCCTGTTTTCTTTTATAAAATGGGAATTTTAAATGAATAGCTTAGCAAACAGGCCAGGCCCATCTGAGTGCATACAAGTATTAACTCAGGGCCTGCTCACAACAGTCCTATGAAGTGGGTGCTACCGTCTTACCCTTTAATAGCAGAGGAAAATGAGGCACAGCAAGGCTAAGCAAGCTGTCCAAGGTCACAGAGCTGGCGAGTAACCTGTTTATGGACACCAGAAGCTTGGCTCTTAATTCTCAAGCTGGTGCTTCCCTATGCTATTCATGAATCTGGACCTTGTCTATCCTCCCCATTGAGCTATGAACTCCAGGGCATGGAGCTCATCTGGTGCACAGAGGCAGACATTGACATGGTGGAAGGAGGGATGAATGGATGTCTCAGGAGAGCTACACTCGGTCTTGACTTCCTGTGTCCCTCTGCAGGGCTCTGCTGTGGGTAATATAATCCCAAGTGCTTCTTGTTCCAATAAAGAGGATTCTGGGGCTTGCGCCTTCAGCTTGGATGGAGCAAAACGCACTTCCTGTGGGGCACGGACGCCATCTGCCTGCAGTGTCCTGCTAAGGCCATGCTCCAGGGAACCATTTGATGGAGGCAAGTAGTGGCTGGACCAAGGGGCAGTTGTCCGAAAATCACTGCACAGCCATGGGGACTGATAACTGTGGCTTCCAAATTTTTCTGACCATGATGCCCAGTAAGAAATCATTTGGATGAAAATATCACAATGAAACTCATTCCTGGGCAATTAATATGTGCTAATAATTATAATTGTTTTAAAAATCATTTCGCATCAACATAATTTCACAGTGATGTCAGCTATTGTTAAACACTGGTCAGAATCCTTTAAGTTGATTTCCATACTCTATCACACATGCCCGTCTGGATCGCTCTCTCTCTCTCTCTCTCTCTCTCTCTCTCTTTTCTTTTTTTCACAGACAAGGTCTTGCTATGTAGTCCAGGCTGGCCTCGAATTCTCCATCCTCCTGGCTCAACTCCCCTACTGCTGGGATTATAAGCATGTGCCAATGTACATGAATGACATTCCCAAGCTCAGGCTTAAAAACACAAGTCTTCACATGTAACACACAATTGGAGCTAGAAGCGATGAAGCAATGGTGTGCCAGGTATTCTAAATTGCTCAAACCAACCATCCCACCCATGTATAGAAAAATGTCAGAAAAACATCTGCACAGCAAGGACAAGAACTTCTTAACAGCCATTGGCCAGGACTTCCCAGGCCAAAGTCCACTGGAAGCCAGAACCCAAGAAGAGGGCAAGCAGAGAAGACCCTGTCCTGGGGACGTGGCTGCAAACTTGTACTTGAACTTCACCTACACATCTGTGTTTCCTCCTGCCAGAGCCCTGGGCTACCAGTCAGGGATGCTTCAAACTGAACTCAAGCCCTGAGGCCCCTACCCCCAGCTGAGTACGCAGGTGGAAAACCACAGGAAGTCTGGTTCATGGCTGCAGCATCTCAGGAATGTGTTGCTTCCTTTCTTTTTAAATCTTGCTCTGCTCAGCACCAAGAAGTGCAGGATAATGAAGTAAAATCCTGTAAAGAAGACCCTCCCCACCATCGGCTGGGGTGCTGTATGTCTCCCAGGGTTGCCACAACACCTCACCACACACTTAGTGGCGCAGAACAACAGAAGTCCATTCTCTCACAGTTCTGGGGGCCAGGAGTCTGGAATCCAGGTGTCGTTAGGCCCCTCCTGCAGGGCTCTAGGGGGGACCCCTTGCCTTCTTTCTGCTTCAGTGGCTTTTTCAGTTCCCTGGCTTTGACTGGATCACTCCAATCTTATCCTCTGTCACCACTTGACACTCTCTTCCGTCTGTGTGTCTCTCACAAGGACCTTTGTCATTAGATTTAGAGCCCACATCTGCCTTTTTCCAAATAAGTCACATTCAGGGTTCTAGAGAGGAGGACATGGAGGATCACTGTTCAACCAACTGCACATCCCAAAGACTGAGTGTGCAATTCTACTTCTGAGAATAAACCTAAAAGAATTGAGACGTTTGTACACCCATGTGCATAGCAGCATTATCGGGAATAGCCAAAAAATGGAAGCAACCCAATGTTCAATGACCAATGAATGAATAAGCAAAATGTCATGGTCTATATGTATGACAGACTATTACTCAGCCTTGAAAAGGCCAGGAATTCTGACACCTGCCACAGCATGGGCAAACCTTGAATACATTACGCTAAGTGAAACAAGTTCACAAAAGGACAAACATCTGATTCTCGTTGTATGAGATACCTAGAGCAGTCAAATTCAGAGACAGAAGGTGGCCAAGGGCCAGTGTCAGGGGAAAAGGGAATGGGGAATCACTGTTAAATGAATGCAGAGCTTCCATTTTGCAAGATGAAAATGAACCCTGGGAGCCAGGTATGGTGGCTCACATCTGTAATACTAGCACTCAACAGGCTGAAGCAGGAGGATCACCATGAGTTCAAGGCCTGCCTGTTCTACATAGTAAAACCCTGACTCAAAAAACAACAAAAAAAAGACTTCTGGAATTGGCTGCACAATCATGTGAATTGACTGAACACTCCTAAACTGTATACTTAAAAATGGTTAAGGTGATAATTTTTCACAATTTAGAAATTTTTTAAAATACCATAAGAAGCTGGGTTTGGTGGCGCACGCCTGTAATCCCAGCGCTTAGGAGGCTGAGGCAGAAAGATCACTGCAAGTCTGAGGCCATCTGGGCTACAAAGTGAGTTCAAGGCCAGCCTGAACTACATAGTGAGACTCTGTCTCAAAAACATAAATAAATAAATAAATAAATATCATAAGAAAAATGTATGTATAGGTATGATAAAAAACACGATGTGTTTACTTTTTAAAAATCTATTATGGGGCTGGTGAGATAGCTCAGCAGCATAAGTGCCTGCCTCGCAGGCAAGGCGCGAGGTCCTGAGTTCGACTCCCAGTACCCACATACAAAGAAAAAAAGGGCCGGTGATATCGCTCAGCGGCACAAGTGCCTGCTGGCAAGCACGAGGTCCTGAGTTTGACCCCCAGTACCCACATTAAAAAAAAAGAATTTTATTATGGTAAGACACATTGCATTTAATCCTCCTCAAAATACACTCCTTGCTTCAAACACACTTACCATTCTTGCCACTTTCTGAAGCAGTTCTCAAAGTTCTCCTTCTTGTCTTTAGTTGGTTGCCTCGATGTCCTGAATCAATTCAAAATGTTTACCTTTCATGGTCATTTTGACTTTGGGGAAGAGCCAGAAGTCGAACGGTGCCAGATCCTGTGAGTAAGGGAGATGAGGACACGGTATAATGTTTTCACAAGTCTGCTTTATTGTAGGATGGCACTTGGCAGTGACATTCACCACATTTTCAATCACATATTGGAAATACACAAAAGAGGACTTCTAGAACTGCTTCAGGAAATGGTGAGAACAATGGGATGTGTGTTTGAAACAATGGTGCATTTTTGTTTGTTTTGATTTTGGTTCTGGTTTTTCCAGACAGAGTCCCACTATGTAACCCAGGCTGGGCTTGAACTGTCTCAGCCCCCTAATCGCCGAGAGGGTGTGGGCCACCACACCCAGTGAGGGGTATTTTGAGGGGAATTAATATCAATGTGTCTTTTACTGTAATAAATTTTTTTTGTGTGTGTGGGTACCAGGGGGTCGACCTCAGGACCTCGTGCGACAGCAGGCGCCTGTGCCGCTGAGCGATATCACCGGCCCCTTTTTCGTATGTGGGATCTGGGAGTCGAACTCGGGCCCTCGCGCTTGCAAGGCAGGCGCTTATGCCGCTGAGCCATCTCACCGGCCCTGTAATAAATTTTTTGAAGTTAAACATTCATCATAGTTTTCGATCATTACATATAAATATCATCCCTCGTTGGCTAATTTTTGTTTTATTTTGTTATGTTTTGTTTTGTAAAGACAGGGTCTCACTGTGTTGTCCAGGCCATCCTTGAACTCACTATTTAGCTCAAGCTGGCCTCAAACTTGCTATCCTCCTGCCTCAGCCTCCTGAGTGCTGGGATTACAGGTGTGCACAACCATGCCCAAAAAGAGGTGACTTGTTAACGGTACAATGGATTCTCCCTGATTATTTCTCCCTCACTGCACTGCGAGCTGCATGGAGAGGACATCGTTGAATCTCTTCACCCCTCTATGCTGCGTCTAGAACCATGCCCAGCAGGTGAGAAAGATGTTCAACAAGCACGCACAGTGCTCCCCTCTCCCCTCTCGGAGCCAGTATCTCCGCATCTGCCCAGTCAGGCTTACTAGGTGCAAATCTTTCCTCCAACAAGGACAGTCGCCTTGAGGGTAACACACATTGTTACCTGAACTCAACAGCCATTCCCTCTCATCTCCCAAAGTATTCTCAGGCTCCCTCGCAGATGTGGGATCAGCTAGGGCCACATCCCTAAACAATAAGATGTGAGCCAAAGTCTGCTAGAATCTTCTAGAAAAGTTTTGAACTCCTCCCCTGAATTCAGATATGATGCTTGGAGCTGTGGCCTCCATATTATGACCATGAGAAAAAGGCTAAGAAAATCAAAGAGACCTCAGCAACAACATCCCCAAGCCTCTGAACAGTGTCAGCAGTCTGACCTAGAGACCTAAGTGAGAAAAATTAATCTCTATGTTTATGCAATCCATGGTCAGATCTGCTGTTACTTGCAGGCAAAATAGCATTTCTAAGTGATACATTTGGCCACATGACATTTGTCTCCCCTGCCAGAATGGAAGCTCAATGGTGGCAGAAAACATGACTTCAGTCACCACCGTGTCCACCTGTTCCCCTCCCCACCCAGCAGATGGATGCAAAGGGACTGTGGCCAACATTTCTTCATCCAAAATGTGACGCTGCCTTCCTATTGGATTCACTGAAATAACATACAGAAAGTGCTGAAAACTGTCAACAAAGATAGCAGTGTCTCTACCAGGGGCCCTGCAGGGGCAGGTAGAACACAGGACCGTGAGCCCGGCAGAAGGCTCCCCCAGAACACGAGGAGGGGGGCACTCAGCAGCAGGGACTCCTCCTGCAGCAGCTCAGCCCCTCTGGTTCTGTGTGGTCCTTTCAGTGTGTGTGACAAGGACCACAGGGACCTAGCACCTTCTATCAGTCTTCCCTCTTCTGTCAGTGGAAGCAATAAATGGTCTGAACTTAAAAGTGGTTCTTGTATCTTTTTCAGCTGAATAAGACACATTTTGACTTGGTCTTGCTATGTATTATACTTGACAGTGAACAAATATCATGTTTGTTTTCTATTGTTTCTGTTTTTTGCAGTACTGAGGATGAACCCAGCCCCTCACACTGAGCTATATCTCCAGCCTCTTTATTACTTTTTAATTGAGACAGCACCTTGCTAAGTCTCTAAATTACTCAGGCTGGGCTCAAACTTGTGATCCTCCTGCCTGGGCCTCCCATGGTGCCGAGATTACAGCTGTGTACGCCCAGCCCTGTTATCTTTATTAATGTCTCTGCCCTAGAAGTCCCTCTCCCCGACTTCTCTCAAAGACAAGACACACGGGCCACAGGAAATTCTGCATTTTATTTCTGCTCACAACCCAAAAAGGTAAGTCCCCCCCCCCAACCTTTGCCAATCAGATTTTTCTCCCAGAGCTAAAATGACCCCCCAGTCACCAACTATGACCATTCCCCTTCCTCCCCACTGGCCTGCACTTCCCGCTGCTCTGCGGACTTGGCTCCCTCCCCACACACAGACCCCCAAGGACTCTGGCTTATTTTTTCAGTTACATTACATTGGTCCCTGCCTTAATACCCTCCCTGACTTGGGTGCTCATTTGCATAGTCACCCTTGTGTGGCTTTCTGGCCTCAGTTCCCGGCTCTGCCTGTGGCCACTCCGCCCAGGACGACCAGCAAGAAGCCACTTTTGAAATTGGGGAAACCAGGACTCCCAGCTCCGAGTTCCTAGCTGTACTGGAGGGGTGCAGAGCTTCACTAAGGCCGAACATCACTGATTGGGATGGGGAGAGGGTAAAATTCAGAAAGGCAAATAGAGGATAAAAGGATAAAAGCAGGGGGGTTTGCAATGACGCTGACGGGATAAGACGGGACCTCCCACCCCAGCCCAGAACCAGCAGGCAGCTGAGGCCCCGCCCCCGGCCCCGCCCCTAGCTGCTGCGCGTGCGCTGGCTGCGCGCCTTGTACACCTCGATGAGCAAGTCCTTCACGTACTGGATCTCCCGTTCCACCGATTCTGCCCGCTCCCTCAGCTCCCGGTTCCGCGCCTCCAGCCCCTGGCACTCGCCCTCCAAGGCCTCGCCCTCCGCCCGCTTCCTCTGGCGGTACCTCAGCGCCGCCGACTTGTTCTGGTCTCGCTTCTTCTGCTTGCGGTCCCCTCGGGCGGTGGCGGGGTTGGGGTAGGGGGAGGGGCGAGCGGGCTGCGGCGCGGGGGGGTGCGGGGGGGCGGGCAGGGGTCCCAAGCCCAGGTCCCCCTGCCCGGCCTCGCCGCGGCAGTAGATGGCCAGCAGATCGAGGGTATCCAGGGCAGAGGGCTGGGGGAGGTCAAAGGTCGGCAGGGGGAGGGAGGGGGCCGGTGACGGTGCTGGTGGCGGCGGGGAGGGTGGCGGGAGGAGCGGGGCATCCAGGAAGAAGTCTTCCATTTGCTCCAGCTCCTTCTTGAGCAGGGAGGCCATGGCTTCCAGGTCAGGGGTGGGTGGGGAAGGTGGGGGGAGGGTGCCGGGGGGCAGCGGGGGCTCCAGAGGGAGGAGGGCCGTGAAGTCCACTCGCTCAGTCATCCAGTCTGAGAAGCCATCACCTGGGGATCGGAGGGGGGACACAAAGCGCCCTGTCTCATTTGGGCTCACGTGGCTTATTCAGTCAGTAGAACAACCAACCACTCAGTCAACCAATCAATGAATCATCAAGCCAGTCAACAAACCAGTAAGGAAATCAATGAACCTATCAGCCAACCAGCCAGTTGGCAACCAACGAACCAGCCAACCAATCAACCACTGGAACATCTTTGCTGAGTACCCTGTATCCATATCCGTGGTCCCTTTCTCTGGCTCTCTCAAACCCACTCCGTACTAGGGATTGAACCCAAGGCCTTCGCACAGAGCTACTATCCAGCCCCCTTTTTAATTCTTTAAGAAAGGATCTTGCTAAGATTAAGTTGCCCAGTAGGGGCTCGAATTTGTGATTCTTCTGCCTCAGCTTCCCAGAGTGCAGGAATTATAGCATGGGCTACCATGCCTGGCTTTCTGATTTACTCTATAATTCACTTCTGGTTTGTCATTTGGTTTACTTTGGTTTGGTTTTTTGAAAAAGGCAGTGTTAGGGATTGAGCCCAGGGCCATTTCACTGAGCTATATGCCTACACCTCCTCCCTTTAAATTTTTTAAGACAGGGTCTTGCTAAGTCACTAAGTTGCCCTGGCTGGGACCAAATTTGCAATCCAGCCTCAGCGTCCCAGAGAGCTGAAATTACAGGCATGTGCCACCTCTCCTGGTTCCTAATATTTTTTGTTGTTTTGTTTATTTGAGATCTCACTATATATAGTTCAGGGTGGCCTTGAACTCACTCTGTAGCCCAGGCTGGCCTCAAACTCGAGGTGATCCTCCTGCCTCAGCCTCCCAAGTGCTCGGATTACAGGCATGCACCACCACACCCGGCATAATTTATTTTTAAAAGGCAAAAAAGATCACCTCACACACACACACACACACACACACACACACACACACCGTTTCATCTTTATTTTTTGACAAGATTTCTATATTGTCCAGGTTGGCCTTGAATTCCTAGACTCATGCAACCCTCTTGAGCAGCTGGGACTATAGGCATGCATCACCCTGCCCAGATATTCATTAGTTAGTAACAAAACACTATCAAGCATTTGGAATACAGTCATGAATAAAATAATTTCTGCCTCAGAATCTGCTTATGTGTTGCCTCTACCTGACACGTGCTTCCTTTGGGTCTTCTGCTGTTTCACTCTGCGGTCCATGTTACCTGCTTGGAGAAGGTCTCCTTCCTACCTAAACTGAGCTCCTTTTGCCACTTAGCTCAGCTGCTATGTGTTTGCCACTCAGCTCAACATATCATCTTTTACCTCTTGCCTGTCTGCCCCCTGCACTGCGCTCCAGAAGACAGGCTGTATTACTAATTCCCAGCTGTATGCCCAGCGCCTGAACAGTGCCTGGCACGTCGTAGGCACTCAATAATATTTATCAACTGAATGAATAAATGGATAGATTCTTTTCCCTTGCCCTCCAACCCTGGCTCACCCCACCAGCCCTTACCTGCCAGGGGCTCTCCCCCCCCTGGGAGCCCGCCCTCCAGGGCTCCTCCAAGGACCTCATAGGGGCCCAGGGGGGCAGGGGCCAGGGGGAGTTTTCCATAGTCTACAAGCCATCCCAGCCCGCTAGCTGGGAGCAGGCCCTTGTCCAGCTCGAGCCCCAGAGTCGCCAGGAGTGACATGGCTGAGGCACAGGCCCTGGGCACCGATGGCAATGGAAGCTGCACCAGCGGCAGGGAGGAGGCTCCAGAGGTTGCTCAGCTGGATAGAGACGGGCGCAGACGTGGAGGACCTGTGTGGGAGATGAGACCAGGGTGGGGTCAGAGGCCAGCCTCACCCACCAGCCGGAGCCACAGGGACATCAAGCTACCTGCACGCCCCCTCCCCCTTCCACCCGCGGCTAGGGACCAAGTCGTGTCCGCTCAAGTCCTAAATCGTCCCTTTCTTTCCCCAAGTTTGGGAGCCCTACCCATTCCCAAGGGAATTCTTTTCTTTAGAATTCCCAGGCCCCAATACAGAACCTCAATGTTTTCCCAGGGGAATTACCTCAACCCCTCCATCCAATTCATATTCCTCTTCATAAAAAACAATCCCTGGGGAATTTTCCTCCAGCCACGCGACTTCCTCTAAAGTATTTCTTTTAGGCCCCACTCCTTTCCTAGATGGCGATTCAGGTCAGTTCCCAGGGGATTCCCCCATGTCCTGGCCCGCCATCATTGTCATCACTCAAATCCCACCCTTCTCTTTATATTTCGCTGTGACCTCCACCGTCCCTACAAGCCCCACCCCTCAGTTCCTATAGCTCCGCCCCTAACCAGAGATACCCAGAGGCCCCGCCTCCTTGCCAGGTCGAAGCCACGCCCCTCAGCTAATAACTGTCTGGGCCCCACCCCTCTTCACAATGGGTTCCCCCAGCCCTACTCTCCCTACGTTCCGCTTTGCTGTGGCCCTGGCTCCACCTACTTTTTTTTTTTTTTTTGTGGGTACCGGGAGCCGACCTCAGGACCTCGCGCGCCAGCAGGCGCCCGTGCCGCTGAGCGATATCACCGGCCCTTTTTCCGTATGTGGCTACCGGGAGTCGAACTCGGGCCCTCGCGCTTGCCAGGCAGGCGCTTATGCCGCTGAGCCATCTCACCGGCCCTCCACCTACTTTTCTTGTTTTTTTTGCAGCACTTTGGATTGAACCCGGGGACTTCACTGAGATACATCCTTAGCCCTTTTTTTTATTTTATTGTTTTGAGACGGGGTGGGAGGGTTTCCCTAAGTCGCCCAGGCTGGGCTCGAACTTGCGATCCTTCTGTCTCCGCCTCCCAGAGTGCTGCCCACCCACTTACTAAGCTGCTTCTAAGCTCCGCCTTCTGCCCTGTCAATCTAAAACAGTCCCCGCCCCAGCAGGTGCCTAACTGAAATGGAGGGAAGCTGGGCTGTGAACAGACCACTTGTGGAGCCAGGAGGGTGGAAAGGGCTGGCGGAGAACCGGATATCGGCTACCTAACCCCCACCCTTCCAAGCTGCTCCCTCGCCGAGCGTCAAAGCGCAAACTCTAACGGTGGATTTGTCCATTATTCGCTCAGGCGCAGGGGTCTACGCGCATGTGCGGAGACTTACGGCCCGCCCCTCACAGAATACGCGCTCTATTGGGCTGATGGGCTGGAGCAACGATTCGTGGCGGGGTGGGGGGGAGTACTGCCCTCTCTCAAGAGTAGTGCGCAGGCGCAACCCCAAGCTGGCCGGCTTTAGACATCAACTCTGAAGAACTCGCCCTCCCCCACTCGGACCAAGTACGCATGCTCAGTTGAGCGCCGACGGCCCATTTTCTTCCTTCTGCGCCTGCGCGACCGTGATTCCATGCTTGCGCCTCCCCACCCCCAAACCGGGCCTTGAGGACCGCGAGCTGCGAAAGGGCGGGAAAAGCGGTTGGAAAGAGAGAGGTGAGCGGTTACTCACTCCATGGCTGCGGAAAAGAGAGGCGGCGGCGGCCTCGGTTGAAGAAAAAAGACGGGAGCGGGAGCGAAGGCGCGGTGAGCGCGGAGACGGGCCGGGGGCACAAAGGGGTGGCGACTACACAGCCATGGCCGGCAGTGCGCGGGCGAAGGCGGCGTTGCGGTAGTGTAAGGAGAGATCGTGATGTGAGGACGGGGAATGAGGTGGCCCCGGGGACTGGAGACAGATATACCGGGCCTGGTGCCGCACGACCTGCCCGGATCCTTCCGCGCCCCGCCCCCGCGTGGCCTCTGCCGGGAGGGGCCGGCGGCCCTAGTGGGGATCCGTGCATCCGAACCCCTCCCCCTAACGACCCTTGGGGTTCGCCCCTCTCCCTCGGACCCGAGGACCGGCCTCCGGTGCTTTCCGACCCTGGACCATTGCCTTCTTTGACCCCGAGGGCCGGGCCTCCGCTCTTTCAAGTTGTGGAGAGATCCAACTCCATCCTCTCCCCGCAGACCCGCACCAGTTTGTTTCTCCTTTCTTTCATTTCATTCTCCCAACCGCCATCCCACCCCAAAAACTCTCGTGAGTTAGAGTTTGACGGGGGCCACGGACCGCGCTGGATTCAAATCCTAGAACTGCCAGGGTGGCCTTGGGCAAATAACTTTGTTCAGGCCTCAGTTCACTTTTTGTAAATGAGGAAAAAAATTCAACTGCGTCGTGCGTATTGTTGTGAAAATCAAACGAGGCAGTGCCCTCGAAGATCTAAGCACAAAGGTGGGCTATTTAATGTATTAATAGGAAATCTGTGGCCTAGGCTCACCTCTTCCTCCCCACACCCTGAAAGAGCCCCAGACATTTAACCCTGTGGCCCTCCAAGGGTTCAATTTCCAGCCATCCCACTTTCCCTCCCGTTCTTCACAAGGATTCAACCTTTTCTACAGCCCCTGCCCATTGCCCTGACTTCCTTTCAGTTCTTAGCCTCAGCTGCTCCCTACTACTGGGTAGGAATTGGCTCCTAACCCTGCCCAAAAAAGGGAGATGTGTGTTTCCATTTAGTAAAAGAGCTTGGTAGCCATCCTGCCCTTCTTGTGCAGGGTACCCTCATCCATCCGCATGAGGATGCCCCACCTGGAGTTCAACCTTTTTCCTTTTGCGCCAGTTAGGAGACTGAATCAAGACCCAGAGAAGGGTGGGCAGACCCTTAGAGTTACACACAGGCTCCATCCCTCCCTTCCCAGTTGCGTGCAGGAAGTCCTTGGGGTCTGATCCTCTTCCTTCACAGGACTTACTGTTTATCCTGCCAGCATTTGAGCAATTGCCCTTTATCTCCTTGGCTGCATAGGAGCTGCATTGTAACCTAGGCAATATATAGAGTAGAAGTTAAGAGCACAAATTCTGGAGCCCCAGGGTATTTGGATCCAAACCCTGACTGTACCTTGCTTGTGGCCCTGGCATTCTCCCTTACTTTCCTGTGCCTCCGTTTCCTCTGTGGTAAAAGGTGGCTTTCATAGTAAGCTACTCCTTAGAACTGTTCGAGGATTAAACAGGTCAGTCTGTGTCAAACGTAAACTAGTGGCTGGCACGCTAGGGGATGTTACTGAAGTGGATGTGCTCTGGCTCCATGGTTGTACAGTAAGTGCTCTAAAACCTTCCAAAGGAGGCTTGATTAACTTCTTCCACTTCTCAGTGTAGATACTGAGCAGTGTGTCAGGTGGGATTGGGGCCAGGCTGCTGAAACACTGCTGGAGGCAGTCCACCCACCAGCTCTTCTGAGGAGATCTTTAAGGCTATACAGGAGGACTAGGTTTTTTCATTTGTTTGGTTTAAGACAGGACCTCACTGTTGGTGGTCTGAAACTGGGCTGAAGTGATCCTCCTGGCTCAGCCTCCTGAACGGCTGGGACTATGGACGCCCACAGCCACACTCAGTTGAAGCTTTTTTGTATTTTGTGCTGGGGATTGAACACAGGGCCTCGAGCATGTTAGGTAAACCCTGAACTACACCTCCAGCTCATGTATATCTTACTTATTTTTTGGTTTTTTGAGACAGGGTCTTGCTGTGTAGTTCAGGCTGGCCTAAAACTCACAGCAGTCCTCCTGCCTCAGCCTCCCAGTGCTGGGATTACAGGCATGGACCACCACACCCAGCCATAGATTTTTTTTTTTTTTAATAAACTTTCATTTTGAAATAATTTTAGATTTTCAAAAAAATTGCAAAGATAGTGCAGAGATGGTGGTACAAACCTGTAATCCCAGGCACTCTGAGAGGCTGAGGCAGGTGGATCTCAAGTTTGAGCCCAGCTAGGACAACTTAGCAAGACCCTGTCTCAAAATAAAAATAAATTTAAAATTATTTTAAAGGGCTGAGTGAAATGTAGCTCAGTGCTTGGGTTCAATCCCCAGTACCCTCCCACACACACACATGTGCAGAGAACTCCTTTATGCTCCTCACCCAGTTTTCCCTGTTGTTAACATCTTAGTCACTGTGATACAAGATACATTTGTCACCACCGAGGAACCAGCATCAGCACGTTACTGTTGTCTAAATTCCAAGCTCTATTCTGATTTCACTGGTGGTGCCTTATTTTTCTGTTCCAGGGTACCGTGTTCTCTTTAGGCTTCATATCTCCTTACCCTCTTCTGATCTTTGGCACTTTTACATGATGTCTTTCGTGACCTTGACAGTTTTGAAGAATGCTGGCTGGGTGTTTTATGGAACGTGCTTTAATTTGGGTTTGTGTCGGGCTGGAATTGAGTGTTTGGAGAGTTAGGGTATTTTTTAATAGCTAGAAATGCACTGGCCTAGTAGGAAAATACTGTCACTGGCTGTATGTGGCGCATGCCGACTGAGAAGGCATTGTTGCAGGGTCTCCGGTGCCTCTGTCCCGGCCCCTTCTGCCCTGCTTTCTCTGTAACTCTTGGACCCCGCCCTCTTAAGCAGCTTGACTCAGTGCCGAATGGGTGCCAGTTCACACATGTATGCACCCAGGCCCTCTCAGCTGGTTTAGGGTGGCCAGTCATTGGTGGCTGCCTGCCACACCAGGTCTTGATGCCCTGAACCCTTGCAAGTGCCCATTCCTGACCCAGTCTGGTGGCCTGGGCAGGACTCAGGTGCCTCGGGCTCTTCAGGCCTTGCAGAGTCCCCAGGCCCATGTTGCCCAGCCTTTCAACCCCTCAGGTGGGGTGGGGCTGCTGGGGACTCTTTTTCAGTGCGGAGGGCCCTGGTTTCGGGAGTGAGGTGGCTGTTGCAGACAGATTGCATCAGCCCTGGCTCTTGGATGGGGAGGGGGAGTGAGGGAATTCTCTGAGGGCCTTGGCACACCTGGCAACTGCTCCTGGGTAGCAGAGCACTGGATAAGGAAGAGGACCCAGCACAGCACAGGGCCAGAAGTTGATGGGGGAGGGGGCCCAGAGACTCGTGCAGAACCCTGAGAGCCTAGGACTTTAGGCCAAGAAGGGACCCCATGTCACAGAGGCCCCCAGCTCAGCTTGCAGGAGACAAGGTTTTGAGAGGTAAAGGGGATTGTGCAGAATCACAGCTCATGAGGCAGAGTCCAGGTCTTGCGACCCTGCACAACTTCCAGGGCCCCCAGGGCTCTCCAAGCCTGGACCTTCACCTCAGGTCTGCTGCCACTCACAGTTGCCAGATTCGATTGACCCCCACCTCTCTCACCATCCGTTCCACACAGAGGAGGCCGCCCTCCCACCCGCCCCATTGCGACAATCCCTTGACGGTTTCCCAATCAAGATAGCAGCCTGGTGTAATGGAAGAGGCTCTGAGTTTTGCATCAGATGGGTCCAGGTCCCTGTCCTGAGCCCACAGCCCTTAATCGTGGTCAGGGTTGCAAGCAGTGGCCTCAAGTACCTTCTGCCAAGTGGGTCAGGGCCACCCCTCTGGGCTCATATTCCAACGCCACCACTTCTGTGTCCCTTGACAAATGGCATCATCTCTGATTCATGAGAGTGGGCTCATGGGACCCCCTGTGTAGGGTGGTGGTGAGAATTAAGTAGGTCGATGTAGGTAGAATGCCTAGAGCAGGGCCCAGCTCGAGGGAGGTGCCCTCTGAGCATTCTCTCTCTGAAGACTCAGTGTGCCGGAGGATTAAGGAAACAACACAGGCGGCTCCTTTTAGGAGCAAGATCTGCACAGCTTGGCCCACTTCCCCTTCCCTCACACTTGGTGCTGCTTTCAGTCTCCTCACAGACAGATGCTTGTGTACGTGACTGTTTCGAGCACCTAGAGGTAGGGTCATGACCTTCCTCATTCCCAGAAATTTCCCCACAGCCCCCAACCCTGTGCTGCTACCTGCAGAGACACCACTACATTTTTTTTTAATGAGTAGTTTGTAGAGGAGGGGAAACTGATACCATGGTCCCTGAGCAGCAACAGGGCTGGTAGCTGAGTCACGTAGGCCAGAGGCAGGGGTTAGAGGTGGGCGTCCGGGCAAACAAGGGCAGCAAGGCCAAGGCCAGCTCAGCTGGGGGAAGCGCAGTGCAGGGGCTGAGCAGGCAGCACCCAGGGGCTCAGAGTCCTCCAGAGCCCCTCCCCTGCCCTCAGGCCACGTTGTCCCCCTGGGCCAGAGCAGTCACAGCTCTCAGAGCCTGGTTAGGCCCCGTGGCCCTGCATCCTGGGTGTTACCTTCTGAGTTAGTGTCATCTTACTGCTGTGACAAGTTAGCACAAACTTAGTGGCTTGGGATGAGCCTCATTTACTGTCTTCCAGTCCTGGAGGACGGACCTGTGTTCCTTCTGGAGGCTGCAGAGGAGAATCTGTCTCCTGGCCTCGCCAGCTTCTAGATGCCAGCTTGTCGTTTGGCTTGTGGCCCTTCCTCCCGTCATTCCAGCCTCTGCTTCCAGATCACATCTACTTTCTTCTGGGATCGCCTGACCATCTGTCTTGTAAGATCCTGTGGTTACGCTTAGGGCCTACCGAGGTAATCGAGATAATGTCTGCATCAGGTCTGACTTCAGTCATGTCTGCAGAGACCCTTGTGCCATATGGGTTACAGTCACAAGTTCTGGGGACTAGGATGGGGACAACTTCAGGTGACAATTATCTAGCCTATCATATGTTCCCTCTCAGCCTCAGTTCCCTCATCTGGGAGATAAAGGATAGGGCCAGCCCTAGGGTGCTCCCTCCCTCATGTGCTCGCAGGGACTGGATATAGAAATAGGACAAGGCAAACTGATGACAGTGACCACATAGTGTCCTGGACCCAGGATGCCATCGCTTAACCCCCTCCCAGGCTGCGGTTACCTCATTAGGAAATCAACTATCGAACTGTCTTGAAGGAGCCAGGTATGGTGGTGCACACCTGTAATCCCAGCACTTGGGAGGCTGAGGCAGGAGGATAGCCACGAGTTTGAGGCCAGCCTGGGCTACATAGTGAGTTCAAGCCCAGCCTTAACTACATAGTGAGACCCTGTCTCAAAAAATCAACTAACAAACAGATAGATGGATAGATCGATCTGCCTTGGAGGGCAGCAGTGAGGATCAGAGAGGTAACATGTGCAAAGGCCTGGACCGGTGCCTGGCTCAGCAACAGAGCTGTCCCCAGGTCCCTGGGCAGCCAGAGACTGGGGAGGGATGGGGCATGCAACACCTAGACCACCTGCTCCTGGAAGGGACAGGTATTACATCAGGTGGCAGCAGGGCTAGTCCAGCTGTGAGGAGCTGCTGATTTGTTGCTGTTGCTGCTGTTGTTTCGGGGTTTTTTAGACAGGGTCTCGCTATGCAGTCCAGGCTATCCTTGAACTCACTATGTAGCCCAGGGTGCCCTCAGACGCAGGTGATCCTCCTGCCTCAGCCTCCTGAGTGCTGGGCTTACAGGTGTGTGCCACCACACCTGGCTGAGGAGCTGCTGATTTTACAGAGAAAGTTAGAAACCCCTATTTTTTCTAGGAGATCCAAGATTTGAAGGTTAGCAGATACTTCAGAAAAAGGAAAAACCTCAAACCAGGAGTGTGTCCAGAACTCCAGCTGTGGGTCATTGTAACCTTTGTGTTCATTGATTTCCCCTTCCCAAATCTGTGATCCTCTGGCCATAGCAGAGTGCATGAAGAACCAAGTTTCTCCCCTGTCCAGAGAATCCCTGAGAATCAGGGCAGATGCTTCCATGCTGGTCTTGGCAGGGTTGAGAAGGACCCAGGCCAGTTTGGTGTTGAGTCTGAGAGGGCAGCACTTGTGGGGCGCTGGTGGATTATTACCCTGTCTCTTCCCACTCAGCCGGCATGCCTTAGCCAGAGGCCATGGGAACACATCTCTCTCTGCATGGAGACCACCCCCACTAAGACCCTGGGGTGCGAGCACGTCAGTAAGGGGTGTTAGCAAGGACACATCATGAGCATCACAGGAGCGGGGCTGGGTCTGGGGCCTGATGCAGGAGGTAAAAAGAACCAACACACAAGGAATATACAAAAGATACGTGTTACTTAGATCCCTGGGTACACCAAGGGACAGTGGGTAAGTTTCCAAGAGCGGAATCAAACAGGTGAGAGGTTAAGGTTTTTATGAGAGACCAAAGACATATGAAAGGGTCTGAGTTGGCAAATGTAGATATCTCAGAAATCCATTTCCTGTTTTTTATTAATCTAGGAGCACCTGTATTGTAACTAAGGCTGTACATCAAAGTTACAGATTGTCAGGTCTTCTTGCTTAGGCCTCCCAAAAGACTCTTCAGACTTCCACAAGGACATCTGTGTGCTTTACCCTTTTGGGAAAAATATAACATTAGTTCGGAGGAGGAAAGGATGGTTTTTGTATTTCCTGTAACTTGTACTATTTTTAGTCCTCATTAGTGCAGGGCTTTCTGATTGCCCAGTACATCCGGGGCCAAAGTGTGTTATCAAAGAAGTTTGGGTGCTGAGAATTTTAACCCTTTTGTCTCCACAGTTAGCAGCTCAGATATGAAGCCAGACAGCCTGGTCAGAGTCCTAATGCTGTGTGACTTTGGGCAAGTTACTTAAGTTCTCTTGGTTTCAGTTTGCTCATCTATAAAGTGGGAATGGTAATAGTTCCCACCTATAAAGTTCCTGGGAAAAATAGATCAGTGCGGGTAAAGCCCTGAAAACAGAGCCTGGCATGCATAGTAAATGCCCATGAAATGTTAGTGTGGAGACTGTCTGGCAGCAGGTAAATTGGACTGAGGTTGCTTCTAGTTCTCAGAAGCAGAGCCACCCCAGCCCCTTCCTCTGGCTGCTTTCACCTGGTTGCCAGAGACACCTCCATGGCAGCATCTCCATAGCAACCTAGCCTGGACCCTTTCCTCCCTCCCTGCTGACATCACTATTGCCTGGGAAGCTGGTGTTGAGAGGAGGGAGGCCCAGGAGAGAGAGCGCAGTGGTCACACACACACATGCGCGCACATGTCTGCCTGCTGCTCCAGCCCCGTCCTGGGTCTTGGTGTCCTCTCTGTGCCCGTCCGTGTCACGTGTGGAGCCTCCTGATGGCATGCACAGGTGACCAGACCATTTCCCACTTTCCTCCCAGCCAGTTCTCAACCAGCAGCACCAGCCACACCAGGAGGAAACACGGTCACCTGCCCACCGCTGCAATGTCACTGCTGCCCTCCAAACCTTTTAGCACCCCATGGTTAGTTCATTGGTTTAGTGTTTAGAGATGTGAATCTCTAAAGCAGCAAAGGACGATTCAGTGGTTTTTAATGTATTTACAGAGTTGTGTAGCCACTGCCATAATCAATTTCAGAATGTTTTTGTCTCTGAAAAGAAACCCTTGGCATTGCCTCTCAGTCTTTTCCTCTGCCCAGCCCTAGGCCACACTAATCTACTTCCTATCCATAGATTTCCTTTTTCTAGACATTCCATTGAAACAGAATCATGCAAGTTGTGAACATTGTTTCTGGCTCCTTTCATTCAGCATTGTGCTTTCCAGGTTCCTTTGCACCATAGCCTCCATCAGCGCTTCGTTCCTCTCCCCTCTGTCCCCATACTGGGGGTGGGACCAGGGGCTCCCTACCACTGAGCCACATCCCCAGCCAGCCCTTTTTACTTCTGGTTTCGTTTTGTCTGCAGTGCTAGGAATTGAGCCCAGGGCCTTTGCACTGAGCTACATCCCAGCCCAGCCCTTTTATTTATTTATTTACTTATTTTATTTTGAGTCAGGATCTTGTCCCTAACTCAAACTCACTGTGTGGTTCAGACTGGCCTTGAACTCACGGCAGTCCTCCTGCCTCAGCCACTGGAGTACTGGGATTACAGGCCACCACACCTGGCTTTCAGGTCATTATTTTTAGTAAATGTATTTAATACATGAGATTATTAGTTTTGTGACCCGCGGGTACTGTTTGGTTGGAGGGAAATGGTTCCTTCAGGCAGTGCTGGTTAGAGTGAAACAGTGCAGGCAGGTTGGAGGGTAGTTTGCTGGTCCCTGGGAAACCTGGAACGTGGGTACCGTAGCTAGCACTTCCTGCTTCTGGGGATCTGCCCTGGGAAGACACCTACACCGTTGCCCAAAGAGGTACGAACAGGATGCTTGTCGCACCATTGTTGGTAATAAAAATTGAAGTGTCCATGGTAAAGGCATGGATAGATGTGATGTGCCCCACCCACCCGTGGGTAGCACATAGAGGGAACGAGGACCGGTGGGGTGATGCTCGCAGTACGGCAGCCCGAGGATTAGCAGAAGCACCAGAGCACGCTGACTGGCCGCGACAGCTCACGTGGATCCGCTGCACAAGTTCGTAGCTGGGTACCTCACGGGTGCTAGGGACCAGAGGGGAGGATGGTGTCAAAGGGAAGCTTAGCTTTACTAGTGATGTTTCAGAAATGTTTTTAAGCCTGGTGCATTGTGTAGTTAAAATTTAAATGTTGGGCCAGTGAGATGGCTCAGCGGCGTAAGCGCCTGCCCGGCAAGCGCAAGGGCCCGAGTTCGACTCCCGGAACCCACATACGAAAAAGGGGCCGGTGATATCGCTCAGTGGCACGGGAGCCTGCTGCCCGCGCGAGGTCCTGAGGTCGACCCCCGGTACCCACAAAAAAATAAATAAATAAATAAAAATAAATGTTAAAATGTTAGGCGGGGCCGCAGGGGTTCATTGCGGGTTCAATACAAAAGGAAAAAAACGGTTCTTTGCAAAAAGGTAGGGACCCTAGCACCAGAGTATTCCTCAAATAGCTTCCAGTCCTGTTACTTTATATTAAAAGCGATGATTCTAGGACCCTCTTTAGGAGCTGGACACAGTGGATTCCTTGAGCCTAGGAGTTTGAGACCAGCCTGAGGAACATAGCAAGACCCCACTGAGAGAGAGAATCCTTAACGTCTGCTCTTCTGCTTGCTTCCTGGCTTCTTTACCGAACGTGTCTGAGCTCATTGGTTTTTCCTTTGGGAAAGTTGCTGTTTGTCCCTCCACCTGAGCTCCCTGGGTGTGTGCCGGGCCTCAGGAGTGACAAGGAGAATATAATTGCTAATTAGTCATGCAGTGACTTTGGGTAGAGAGAGTTATTTTCCAAGGAAAAGAAGGAAGAGAGAAGATTGAAGACTTACAGATCCAAGGCATCTAGGTACCACCCCATGTAGCAAGTGGCAGAGGCAGGGTTTTGGGCCCTCACATCTGTCAGCGGTCCTGTGAGAGACTCGATGGGGAGGATACAGCTGCTGGCTGCGATGTCTAAGATGTGTTAAATGAAGGATGGCTCAGAATGTGTGTGTAGCATGCTGCCTTCTGTTATAAACAGGGAGAACAGAAAACGTTAAATTTGGGCCGGTGAGATGGCTCAGTGGTGTAGGCGCCTGCCTTGCAAGCGCGAGGGCCCGAGTTCGACTCCTGGAACCCACATACGGAAAAGGGGCCGGTGATATCGCTCAGCGGCACGGGTGCCTATTGGCGCGCGAGGTCCTGAGGTCGACCCCCCGGTACCCACAAAAAAAAAAAAAAAAAAAGTTAAATTTGTTTAAATTTGCAGAAAATATCTGAAAGAGGCACAAGTAACAACCTGTCTCCAGGGATGAAGGCCAGGTGGCTCAGAACACGGGAACATGGTTTTTATTTAAGTGTGTATCTCTCTCTCTCTCTCTCTCTCTCTCTCTCTCTCTCTCTCTCTCTCTCTCTTTAGTGGTACTGGGGGTTCAATACAGACCTTCACCCTAAGCTACATCCCTGGTCCAACCCCTTTTAAAATGTTTTTTCCTTTTTGTTGTTGAGACAGTCTAACTAAATTGTGGGCTGGGCTTGAACTTGCAAACTCACCATTCTCCTGCTTCAGGCTCCTGAGTATGGGAATTACAGGTGTGTGCCTCCATGATCAGCCATTTTTTTTTTTATTTTTTAAATGCCTACCAGTGTGTCACCAGGTTGGTTGAGAAATGGGACATGTGTAGCAAAGCCTCCGTAGGTGGCAGGTGGCACACAGGAGCATTTCCAGTGATGGTGAACCTTTTAAAGATGAATGCCCAGGGCCGGTGAGATGGCTCAGCGGCTTAAGCGCCTGCCCGGCAAGCGCGAGGGCCCGAGTTCGACTCCCGGAACCCACATACGAAAAAGGGGCCGGTGATATCGCTCAGCGGCACGGGCGCCTGCTGGCGCGCGAGGTCCTGAGGTCGTTCCCCCGGTACCCACCAAAAAAAAAAAAAAAAAAGATGAATGCCCAAACTGCAACCCAAAACCCACTTACAGTATTAATCACAAAGTGCCAACACTGCAGTTAAACCTTAATACTGAGGTTTTAGTTTAGAAAAAACATTTCATACATTAACATCTTTTGTCTTAAAAGAAAAATGTACATCACATGTGCCCTAGGTTCACCCCCAGTGAGTCTTCAGCATTTAAAAGTTAAACATGTAAACATGCAATCAGGTTTCCTGTGTTTCAGCCTGGGAGCAAACACAGCACCAGCCAAAGATCTGATCCATGCAGGGAGCTTCTCACTGCCCTGCCCCCTGAGCAGCAGACACACACACACTCACCCATCCTTTTCCTGTCTCCCCATTGTCTCTACCCCTCAATGCAAGTGGGGATACCTGCGAGGTTGAAAGGCTCGGGGAGGAATAGGCTGGAGGAAATTGGGAGCAGATTCGCAGTGGCCTAAAGAGGGGAGTGAGGGCAGCTGAAAACCCAAGGGGCCTCTCTATCCCACTCACCTCCCTGTTCTTGGGGACACCTCATACTGTGGGAGAGCGAGGCCTTTAGAACAGGTAAGGGTGGCCTGAGGTCTCTGCTGCATATTTGGCCTGGAAAAGTAGGTCCGTGGTCCCACCCTGGACTGGGTTCCTGTAACCATAATTTGGAGGATATCCCTCTATGTGGCCATGTGAGAGCTGGACAGAGTCCCCCAGGCCACTATCAGCTCCTGCCAGCAGCCAGGGTGAGCCTGTCCACATAGAAACCAGTGGAAACCATAGAAACCGCCACCTCTGGCTGCTGCCTCCTCAGGAGCATTGGCCCCTCTGCCTCTGCTGAGGTCCGCTTAGCAAGGTGTTTACTCTTCGTCCCTGAATTTGTTTTTTTTGTTTTTTTGTTTTTTTTTTGTGGGTACCAGGGGTCGACCTCAGGACCTCGCGCGCCAGCAGGCGCCCGTGCCGCTGAGCGATATCACCGGCCCCTTTTTCGTATGTGGGTTCCGGGAGTCGAACTCGGGCCCTCGCGCTTGCCGGGCAGATGCTTACGCCGCTGAGCCATCTCACCGGCCCTGAATTTCTGTTCTTAAAGGCAGACTTCCTGAGCTCTAGATTAGTCTTTGAGGTTTAAGGTTTTATTTGACACAAAGGAGGGGGAAAACTAACTGATTCAAAGGACATTTAATTGGGGCAAGCGACAGGAAGTTTTGTTCGACGTGTTGGGTTTGCTGGCTGGGGTGCTGGCCAGTGGAGAGCTTGGGGGACAGAGATGGGATTTTGGGTGGGGAATCCTTGCAAAACACATGAGAGGGCCGGTGAGATGGCTCAGCGGTGTTAAGCGCCTGCCTGGCAGGCACGAGGGCCCGGGTTCAACTCCCGGAACCCACACATGAAAAAAGGGCTGGTGATATTGCTCAGTGGCACGGGCGCCTGCTGGTGTGCGAGGTCCTGAGGTCGACCCCCAGTACCCACAACAAAACAAAACAAAAAACACATGAGAGGGTAGAGGCCAGGCACCACTGTGGGAAGACAGTGGGGGAGGGTGTTTTGAGTCTTGGGGGATCTGATGTCCCTGGCTGAGGCCACTGGTCTCTACTTTCCCCTTTCTGCTCGTCTCACTTGCTGCTGTTTTCCTCTCCTCTGGTCTCTGGTCCCACAGTCCTGTTCCTATAATTCTTAAAAAGCTAATTCCATCCGCTGGACAAAAAGGTGGTCCTGCAGAGAGCTCCTGGCCCTGTCCTTCCTGGGTACCTTCTGGCTGGGTGTTGTCACAGCACCACCAGGTGGCAGTCTGCTTCATGAACTTGATTAGGAAGTTAACGTTTCCTGGGCTCCAAGGATACGCCTGGCACTTCCAAGCACCTGATGCAGATCCGATCATTTCATCTGTACACCCTCACTTTTTCCGGTGAGGAAACTGAGTCCCAGTGGAATCTAGGAGTGGAGGAGCTCAGCCACAGCAGATGGGCTGTAGAGCCTGGTCCTGCCCCTGAGCAGCATCCTGCCTGGCAGCTGACAGGAAAGGACTGGCAAATCCCCTGTCCTTAGAGCGCAGTCTGGCCTGGCCTCTAATAGCGGGCTGTGGACCTGCTGCCTGGGTGAAGGCACACACAGGGAGTTTGCCGTTCGCCCCTTGGGGCCTCACAGCCCCCTTCCCTCCCCGCAGGGCGCTAGACACCTCTGGATTCCTGTTCGTGAGTCTGTTGAGCAGCCCCGGATCCTTGGCTGGACTCACTGCTGCGCTGATGAAGTGGAGTTTCTGAGAGGAGAAGGTAAAGGCTGGAGTCTGAAATGAGTCTCCAGGGCTGCATCCTCCAGAGGCTGCCAGGAAGAGTTCATTTCTGTGCCTGTTCCAGTTTCTGGAGGCCACCTGCCTTCCAGGCTTGTGACTTTGTCCACTTCTGCCTCCTCACTCCACTGAAGGGCCCTAGTGATTGCCTTGCCCATGTGGATAACTCAGGATCAGATATACACCCCTATTCCAGACATCTGGGGAGAAGGGGGTGGCAGGAAATGAGCACCCCAGGAACAGCCTCCTAGGCCACACTGTCCTGCTGCTGTTCTCCATCCCGCAGGACTGTGTTCTAGCTCCTCACCTGCCAGGAGCACCCTTCCCACTGAGAGTCCTTGGTTGGATTTAAGGTGCCCGCCTCGTCCACCTCCAAGCCCGGCCTCACCCTGGCAGCACCCCAGCTCTCTGGCCATCCTGCTTTTCCTTATCCCCTAACGCTGCGCTCTTCTAACACACTGTACAGTGGTGGTGGGTGATGTCTGTGGTTCTGCCATGTCACCTGCTGGAATTTAAACCCCATGAGAGAACAGACTTTTATTCATAGCCACAAAGGGCACCTAGTCCCGCAGCTGCTCAGAAGTATTGGTTACATGAACGAGTGTCGTACTGGAAAGAACTTGTTTATGCTCTGCCATACCCCTCCAGGGAAAGCCTTTGTCCCCGTGTTGTCTTCACTTTATTCAGGGTAGTGCTGGATGAGTTTTAGAATAAATAATCTGGATGTCAGGCTGGTGGGGCACACCTGTAATCCCAGTATTCTGGGAGGCCAAGGCAGAAGGATCTCAAGTTTCAGCTCAGCCTGGGCAACTTAGTGAAACCCTGTCTCAAAATAAGAAGGGCCGGGGTTGTAACTCAGTATGAAGGCCCTGGGTTCAATTTCAGTGTGGAAAAAAATTTTTTTTAATTAAAAATTAATTTAGGGCCAAGTGTGGTGGTGTGTGCCTATAATCCCAACTCTTGGGAGGCTGAGGCAGGGGGATTGCTGTGAGTTCAAGGCCAGCCAGAACTACATAGCAAGACCTTGCCTCAAAATATTATTATTATTATTTAGGTAAAGTTAGGACAGGGTGGCAAAAAACTGAAGATGAAGGTGAAGGTTAGAAGGTTGGCAGCAACAGCAGAGAACCAAGGTTCCTAAAGCTGGGGGTGGGGCTTGTCTGTAGGCACGGGTCCTGCTGTGAAGTAGGGGCTTCCGAAACAAAGGCTGATGGCCTATGCGAGGGGAGGAGGTAGATGGCCAGCCCTGCTTCCCACCCGGCCTGCTCCAGCGCCCTGGGCTTCTCTCCTAGGGAAACTTCCCCCTGGGTAAAATTGGAAATGAGGAAATGCACGTGCCAGAGCTCATGTTAGTTTGCCTTTGGGAGAAACTCCACGAGTCTGATTGTCACTGGCTTTGTTAACTGCGATTTTTGGTGCAAGCTTACACATTTCTCAAACTGTAATTCTTTGAGTTCTGTTCCCCAGAGTCCCAGTTGAGCCTCCATTTTCACCTGGACTACCACCCACCCTTCTCCCAGCCCCCAGCTTCCAACCTCTCCCCCTCCAGTCTAGCCCTGGCCATGGCAGCCCCTTACCCTTCAGTCCCCAGTGGCTCCCTCAGTAGAAAGTCAGAGCCGTAAGCATGGGATTTGTGCCTCTGCCAGGTTCTCCCACCACATCTTGTGGCGCTGTACCTCCTAAGACCACCCCTCAGCTCAGTGCTTCGCTGGGACTCACCAGGCTCTGCAAAGATACTGGAGTATACTCACGGTTACACCATGCTGCAGAGTAAAATGGGGAATAAAAAGGGAAGCGGTGCATGGTCCCTCCAGGAGAGACCAGGCACAAGCTTCCTGGTGCTCCTTGACTCACCGGTGCCGGCGCCGTGTCCGGTCAACCCTTCCCAAGCCAGGAGTGTACGAAATACCCCTGAGCTACCTCGCATCCTCCCTTCATAACACAAGATCCTGGGGCTGACTTCAAGCTCTGCCACATCCACCATGGGAGAGGATCATGCCATGTGTCTCTAGCCCAGGACAGGAGCAAAATACAAAGTGCAATTTCTGTTGAGTGCACAGCACTTCCACTCTGTTGTAAATCAGGGACCCTCTGTGATGCCAGCCAGGAAGCTTGCTGAGGGGGCGGTGTCTGTCCTATAGGCTCGTAGCACCCTTGTGGTTGAGCTTAGATTTTCCATGCACAGTGCCCACCGTAGGTCAGTGTTAGCACAGGCTGTCTGGCATGGCCTGAGACTTCAGGTAAGCCGAAACGCCCGACCGGATATTCCAGGGACTTAGAGGTCCCTCCCAGGAGCTGAGCAAGGGCCAGGCCTTTCTCTGGAATTTGGATAGCCCTTTTGGGGTCTGGATAGCCCTGTACTGCATACTTACTGTTCCTCTAGCCACCCCGAATCCCTTCACACCCCAAGACACCTGTGTCAGCCTCTCTACCTTCACCTGGGCCCCTCCTTTGCACAGCCTCAGGGTGGTCTCCCCTGGCTGGCCCTGGCAACCCTACTTCTTTCCCTCCTCAGCCGCTCCCTGGAGCCTGGTCCTGAAGCTCCCATTTGGCACATCTGTGGCCCTCCTGTCGTCATTTACAAGGAGAACCTGCCCCCGCAGTGTGCTCAGGAGTGTATAGTCACACATTGGAAGTGCAGAGCAGGCCAGGGTCAAAACGTCTGCACCATCGGAGTAGATCCCTGCAGTGCGGGTGTCGGAAACCAGTGGAGCATTGAATCAGTGGGAACCGTTAACTTAGTCACACCCTTGCAGAAGGCTATTCTCTTTAATAGTTGCAAAGAGCTTTTTATAAATGCTCTTCTGGACAATTTTAGCTTCAACTTATTAATTGCAAAAGCTCTCTCAGGCTGAGTTCCTGAGAACTGAGACGTGTAGGTGTAGCTGTTCGGACGCTTTGGGTGCTAGGAACAAACCGGGTTCCAGGTGGCTCAGCAGTGAGATGTGGTTTTACAAGAAGAGGCGGGGGCTCAGGGCAGGGCCCCGTGTTTCTGGGGTGAAAAGACCTTTTGCAGAAACTCCCGTAAGAGCTTTGACAGTGCCGCAGCCAGGGTGCCGTCCAACAGAACCGACGTTGTGGCAGTGCTCCGCCAGCAGTGCTGGTTTGAGGGCTTGGTGGAAGGGGTGAGGGCACCTCCAGTGCGTTTCCTCTGACTCAGCCAGGAGGGGTTCCCTGGCGACTGCTGAGAAGAAGAACCAGCTCGGAGAGGAAAGAGGAGATGGACCCAGCGCATGCTTCTCCAGGCCGGGCACTTGACTTCTCAGTTGTGACCTTGTTTGTTCTTCGCAGGGGACAGGGATTGTCCTTGTTACAGGTGGGGAAACTGAGGTGCAGAGAGCCTCAGGAAAGCTCCTAAGTGGCAGAGGCAGAATTCAAGCCAAAGTCTTTTCCTTAAAATATCTGGAGATTGGGGCCAGTGAGATGGCTCAGCAGCTTAAGCGCCTGCCCGGCAAGCGCGAGGGCCCGAGTTCGACTCCCGGAACCCACATACGAAAAAGGGGCCGGTGATATCGCTCAGCGGCACGGGCACCTGCTGGCGCATGAGGTGCTGAGGTCGACCCCCGGTACCCACAAAAAAAAAAAAAAAAACTGAAAAAGAAAAGTGGGGGGGGCACTTGGGGTGTAGCTCAGTGCAAAGGCCCTGGGTTCAATCCCTAGTACCACAAAAAAAAAAAAAAAAAAAAAAAAAAATCTGGAGACTGACTTCATACCTGACAGCAAGAGGTACCTGGCCAGCTACTCTCAATGAAGGAAAATGAGAACGTGAAGGTGTTAGGTGGAAGTTGGGATACACAACAGTGGTGGTGCCCCGAGGACCGTATGATGGAGTAGAAATAAAGGGCTTTGGAGTGTGTGGACGAAAATAAGCGACTTACTTCCACCTGAGCCTCCTCCCCACCTTTGTACTGAGACGGTGGTCCTAATCTCCCTCCCAGGCCTGTTGTGAGGTTAGCGGAAGGCCTAGGTGAGAGTGGGTGTGGTCCAGTGGTGTCCACACCAGATCGTTGGGCTTGGGGTTAGCTGCCCAGAAACTGCTCCTTAGAGTTCACACTGCTCTTCACAGCCTGAGGACGCACGGGGTGGTAGCAACACACCGTGAATTCATACTGAACTTGAGGTCAGCCACAGCCCAGTCTTACACAGGGACTTCACAGCTGGGTGTCCATGGCACCGCCCCCTCGCTGCTCCACACGCTTCAAAGCCTGAAGCTGCAGCTTTGTGCCTTCCTGCTGGCACAGTGATAATGGGCACCCTGAGTCAGGCCCTGCCCATGCCTCTGGGGTGCCGCCCCCACTTGCCATTCCAAGGAGGGAACAGAGCTGAGCTCCCAGAGCTTCGCGGTACTCTGCTGGAGACCTTAGCACGGGGTCGACCGTCACACCTCAGATCTGCCAGGCACTGTCTGCTTCACACCTGCTTCGCTTTCTACTTGTTTCCTCTGGCTGCTCTCACAGATTACCACAAGTTTAGTGTTTAGGAACAACACACACTGATTCCCTTATGGTTGTGGTTGGACGTCCAGCATCAGCTTTACAGGGCCAAACCAGGATGTGGCAGCTCTAGAGGAGAGCCCATTTCCCTGCCTTTTCCCACTTTTAGAGGCCTCCCTGTTCCTTGGCGTGTGGCCCTTCCTGCAGCTTCAAAGCACTGCGTTTCAGACTGCTTCCATCAGCACATGACCTTCTCTGCTCCATCTTTCTTGGGAACGTGCGTTTGTTCATGGAGGGAGGGAGGGGTGTTTGCTTGTTGACAGATTCTCACTGTGTAGCCCAGGCTAGGCTTGAACTTGCAATCCTCCTGCCTCAGCCCCTGAATGCTAGGGTTATAGGTGTGCGCTACTACGCCCAGCTTGCCTCCATTTTATACCGTCACATGGTTGTACTTAGGGCCCACTGGATACCCAGGATAATCTTCCCATCTCAGTATTTTGGTTTTTTGAGACAGGGCCTCACTATGTAGTTCAGGCTGGCCTTGAACTCGCAGTGATCTTCCTGCCTCAGCCTCCCAGGTGCTGGGATTACAGGCATGCAGCACCGCACCTGGCTCAGGCTGGTATGGTTTGCCTGTGATGTTTTTTCTACTGCCCTCAACCGGTTTAGGGTCCCCAGCCACCCTGTTCAGGGTCCCCCCACCCTGCCACCGAAATCTGACAGCCATTTTAGAAAAGCTTGTTTAATTAAGTCAGTGTATCCGCTCCTGTGTGATGACAAAGGCTGGCTTGTGACTCCACTGCTTCCTCAGAATGAATTCACGTTCTGTAATCTGGTTCTTTGAGAACCCAACCCCTATCAATTGTGTCTCCTTGCCGTAGAAAGAGTGCATTTAGAAACGGCTGCAGATTAGAAGGGAGATGGCACCTGTCCCCTTACTGTGATTTCCTCCTGACCCTTTCTCCTCAGAGCTGTGCCCCGATCACATCTAACTGCTGCCGTAATGGGGTGTAGGGAGATGCCTGTCTTCAGCCTCCATGCCGAGCAGGGTTCCTGAATTGTCCCACTGGAAGTCAGTGGCTCTAGCAGGTCCATAATGGCTCTAGCAGGTCCATAACTTGGACTGGGCTCCTGGCTTCCCACCTGCTAGCTGGTGACCCTGGACAAATTATTGTAGCTCTCTGAGCCCATTTCCTCATCTTTGCTGTGGGACAGGACCCCTGCCCGCAGATGCTTGTGAGAGTTGGTGTCTGTCCAAGCGCTTCTCTAGGCCCATGTTGCGTGGCGTGCCCCTGTCCAGTGCTCCCTCACCCTCTCCCCACTGGGTAAACTCCACCTTTGCAGCTCCTAGGTGGCCCTGCTGGGGGCTCCTGCAGGTAGACATAGAACTCCAGTCAGTTCAAACTGAGCGGGGATATGCTGGCCCTTGCAGCTTCCGGGGTGCTCTCTGTCCCCCGCCTGTCACCGTCTCTGGTGCCTCATTCCTTCCCGCCACGATGGCTGAGGAGATGCCCAGGAGAAGATCCAAGTGCATACCCCCTGGCCTCACCCACAGTTTTGGGGGAGGCTCTGGCTGCTGACCCAGGTCTCTGTTTATCCCTGTGCCAGTCTCCTGTTTATGCAGGAGGATCCAGACGCACAAGGCCACGCCTGGGGGTGGGGTACTGAGAGCGGGGAGTGCTTGGGCAGTGTAGAGCCCAGTCAGTACAGGGAGCCCCGCTGCCAGAGAGAAGGCAGACAGACCCTGAAGGCAGACAGTCACCGAGAAGGCGGCCAGTGCCCTGGCTGACCACTGGATCTCACGCCTACCCCTAAGGTAGGAGGGCATAGGCATGCCCTCAGACCCCTGAAGTGGTGAGGGTGTGCCCGGAGGCAGCCTTCCATGGCCAGGGCCCTACCCTACAGCCCATGTTGGTTTCCAGGGCCAGTCGATTCGCTGTACAAGGTCAGCGTGGCACTCAGGGCGGCATGAGCCAGGTCAGCTCCCACGCACACACATCCCTTGCAGCAGGAGAACCCCGCTGAGTCCCAGCCCAAGAGCAGGCCCGGTGGTGTTATTTTGTCTTCTAGTCCCGCTCTCTAAGAGTGCCTACTTCAGACTCGGGGCTGAGCTCAGTCCAGGGTCTGTCTGCCTTCTCTCTGGCAGCGGGGCTCCCTGTACTGACTGGGCTCTGCACTGCCCAAGCACTCCCCGCTCTCAGTACCCTATCCCCAGGCGTGGACTTGTGCGTCCAGATCCTCCTTTGCTGACTTAGCAGAGCCTAGTGTAGGTTATACAGGGGCAAGAGGAAAGGTTGCTGTCCATTCTAATTACCCAGCCCTACCACCCTCCAAACCAGCATAGCATGCACCATCATGCTAGTGAGGTTGCCTTTCCAAAACTGCCATCTGATCATGTCACTTCCTGTGCTTTAAAAATCTTCCCAAGGTTGCAGACGCTGGCTGATTTTGCTTTGGGAGCCGGAGTAGCTGTTGCCACCAGAGTCTGGGACCATGAGCGGGTTTAATTTCGGAAGCACTGGCGCTTCCACAGGCGGATTCACATTTGGCACTGCGAAAACAGCAACCACCACACCTTCAATGGGGTTTTCTTTCTCCACTTCCTGCACTGGAGGGTTTACCTTCAGCACTCCCTCCCAGCCTGCTGTGAGTACCCCTTCGACCAGCCTCTTCTCTCTCACCACCCAAGCTCCAGCAACTCAGACCCCGGGATTCACTTTTGGAACAACTCCTGCTTCCACAGGAGCTGGCTTTTCCTTAGGGATCAGTGCTCCAAAGCTAAGCTTGAGCAACACAGCTGCCACCCCAGCCACAGCAAACCCCAGCAGCTTTGGGCTTGGTGGCAGCACCCTCACCAATGCCATATCAAGCGCTGTCACCTCTAGCCAGGGGACGGCGTCCACTGGCTTTGTGTTCGGTTCCTCTACCACCTCCACAGCTCCAGCCACCACATCCGGAGGGTTCTCGTTCACCAGCGGAAGCACGTCCCAGGCTGGGACCTCTGGCTTCAACATTGGCTCCCTGGGCAGTGCAGCACCAGCCCAGGCCCAGCCCACGGCACTTTCCGGATTGCCCTTCACTGCAGCCACGCCAGCAACCACTGCAGCAGGGGCCGGCCAGCCAGCCGCTCCCACACCCACTGCCACCGCCACCAGTGCAGGGCCCACCCTCTTCGCCTCAATAGCAGCTGCTCCCGCCTCGTCCACCACTGGGCTCTCCCTCTGTGCCCCAGCAACCACCACTGGAGCCCCAGGGGCTGGGACCCTGGGCTTCAGCCTAAAAGCCCCCGGAGCAGCTTCTAGTGCCTCCACAGTAACATCCACAACTACAGCCACAACTGCCACCACTGCCGCCACCGGCTTCGCCTTGAATATAAAACCACTGGTGCCAGCTGCGATTTCCAGCAATGCAGCAGCAGGTGTGACCGCTCCGTCTGGCTCCGGTGCGGCCACTGGGACAGCCAGCTCTCCTGTGATGACCTACGCACAGCTGGAGAGCCTGATCAACAAGTGGAGCCTGGAGCTGGAGGACCAGGAGCGCCACTTCCTCCAGCAGGCCACCCAGGTCAATGCCTGGGACCGCACGCTGATTGAGAATGGGGAGAAGATCACCAGCCTACACCGAGAGGTGGAGAAGGTGAAGCTGGACCAAAAGAGGCTGGACCAGGAGCTCGACTTCATCCTGTCGCAGCAGAAGGAGCTGGAAGACCTGCTGAGCCCCCTGGAGGAGTCAGTCAAGGAGCAGAGCGGAACCATCTACCTGCAGCACGCTGACGAGGAGCGTGAGAAGACCTACAAGCTGGCGGAGAACATCGATGCGCAGCTGAAGCGCATGGCCCAGGACCTCAAGGACATCATTGAGCACCTGAACACGTCCGGAGGCCCTGCTGACAGCAGTGACCCGCTGCAGCAGATCTGCAAGATCCTCAACGCGCACATGGACTCCCTGCAGTGGATCGACCAGAACTCGGCCCTCCTGCAGAGGAAGGTGGAGGAGGTGACCAAGGTGTGTGAGGGCCGCCGCAAGGAGCAGGAGCGCAGCTACAGGATCACGTTCGACTGAGTGCGGCCCCCTGGGGTCGGGGGCTCCCGGGGCTTCAGGTTGGGGGTGCCGTGCCTACGTTGGGCTTGCAGTGAGACGCTTGTTCTTTCTTTCAAATGATTGTGCTGTTGAAAATTGTTCTGTGGTCTGACTTTACCCGTTAGCAAATAGCAAGTATGCTGTGCGTCTTCTGATCCAGGCAGCGGCCCAGTGGGTGGTTTCTGTTTTGTCTGTGCAGCTCTGGCCGCATCTCAGCTACTACAGCCACCCACCTCATCACCAAGTGATAGACGAATGCTGCTTCACCTAAGCAGTCTCCCCAGCCAGGGCTGGTTGGGCGGCCACTCTGTCCAGCACATGTTCACAGGTCCAGTGGGAAAGGGCTGAGGTTGAGGAATCTGACCTCAGCTGGCAGCCGTGGTGTACCAGATGTGTGCTCCTGAAAGTTAACTGCCAGGACAAGTGCACTGTGACAGGACAGACAGTGGGATAGAAGATTCCCGAGGAGGAGACGGTCAGCTGAGGGACCTCACAGGGATAAAGGAAGGGCAGAGGACCTGCCAGCTCATCCTCAGGGCTCACCTAGCGTCCCCTCCAGGAAGCCTTCTCAGCTGTGCAGAGCTGCTGCGGCAGGTGGCCGCCCTGGGTCTCTGTAGCAGCCCTAGCTGGCGCCTCTCGTGGTAAGACTGGCTCTGTCGTATTGGGCTCACCGTGTGCTTCTGCTCACCAGTAGATTGTGGGCTCCTAAAGGCAGGCACAGCCTTCCCCTGTGTGTGCCCAGCGCAGTCCCTGTCACATTCATTCAGTGACCAAACAGTGAAGGTGAAACCCAGCATAACTCCAGTCCACAAAAATGCCTGCTGAAATGACTCAGTTGTCAGAGGTCAACTTGGTTTTGAACCTCCCCATGCCAGTTAACTTAGCCACAGTCCAATCCGGGGTGTCTCAAAAGCTGAGTCGGGGCTCTATCCTGGGGATCTTTGGTGTTTGTTTTTATACCTTGCCGCATTCTCTGAAATACCCGCAATTATATGTTGCTTTCCTAAATAAAATCAGTGTGTGAAACAAAACCTGTTAAGTTGATAAATGTTAGCAGAAGCTGGGGAGAAGAGCAGGTTCCAGAAAACGTGGGTGGGCTGCCATCTCCCTGAGAGGCAGCAGCAAGCGGAAGCAGCTCCACCATGGAGACGAAGCTGCCCTTGGGTGAGAGGGGCAATGAAGTCCCACTGGTGTCTCCAGCGAAGAGGAGTGGCGGGCAGGCCTATCCCAGGGCTGCGGTGGGGGCCCTCTTCCTGTAGAACCCTGCCTCAGAACAGACGTGAGTAGCAGGTCACCTGCCACATCCCTAAGGCACAGACGTCACCCCTCCTCGGCAGCATTCCTTGCCGTCACCTGGGCTAGCTGGAGGGCTCTGGTATGCTTCAGCAATGGGGAGCAGGTAAAGCAGGGCATAGGCTGTATGGGAGGGTTAATTCTTGCCCCATGCTGTGCCTCAGCCCCTGCCCCGCCCCCACCCTCTCCCACAGGCCTGTGTGATGCCAAGCACTTGCTTCTCACTCCCGGGGGTGGGAGTCTGGCCTGTTCTTCCTTCAGCTGGTCCCACTAAGCTAGGCCACACATTGGGAGATTGTAACCCAGTTTCCAGAATTTCCTTGGACCGTCTTGGCTTTGAAGGATGTTTATTCCTGCCGAAGCCATCGGATTTGGAGGAGAATAAACTGAGGGAAACCCCAACAATTACCACGGTTGCTCCCTGAAAGCTCCCCCATACACTGGCCTTTTTCTACAACCCATGGGCCTTGACCCTGATCTGGCCCCTCTTCCCAAAAGGAGGCCTTGTTCCCCTGGAAAACAAGAAGCAGCTTATGTTCGACCTGTTCGTTCCCTCCACATTTGTTTTTGGAGCTCTAGTTTCATACCAGACCCTGATCTGCCATGGGAATTAGGAAATTGAATCGTATTTTTCTGTTCCCACAAGGTCATTACTGCCAGGAGCCATGTGTGATAAGAAAGAAGGATCTGAGTACATTTCTACTGTGTGTATACATATTTATTTATTCCTATTTGCATATTGAATGAGTAAAGCTTAATTGCTTCCTTACTGTTTTGGGGTTTTGGCCAGTTTCTTTGGTGTTGGCTATTAAACCCAGGACTTCTGCAAGCTGAGTACACCCTCTACCACTGAGCTCTACCCCCAGCTCTCGTAGTTAAAAAATAAAAACAGACCTGTGTGTGGTGGCGCACACCTGTAATCCCGGTACTCGGGAGGCTGAGCCAAGAGGATCTCTGAGTTCAAGGCCAGCCTGGGCTACATAGCAAAACCCTGTCTCATAAATAAAAATTGATGTTGTGATATTTTCTTCTCACACCTGTGGGGATCTTGGGCACCCCACTTTGAAGATATGTGATTAGAATAAGTCAAGAGGCTCACTATTCAGGGTGCTCTGGATCCGAGGGAGAAATGGCCCCAGCAAACATCTTGGAGTCAGCAAGAGGTCTCCAAGATTGCAAGAGGATCGCTGGCTTTCTTACAATTGCACTTTCTCTTTCCAGGAAGAGAACAGGCAGATGCGGCTCCTTGCCAGTCCAGACACTTGGCTTCCACTAAGTTCCTCTTCATTAACTAATATGAAGACAAATGTGGTGTCTAAATTTGGAATCGGAGGCTTTTAAAGGTGATTCCTCATTAAGCTCTTACTGCATTTCCTTTCCTTGTTTAGGAGTAAGAGTGCCAAATAGATACATGGTTATAGCTTGCTTTTTTTTTTTTTTTGTGGGTACCGGGGGTCGACCTCAGGACCTCGCGTGTCAGCAGGCGCCTGTGCTGCTGAGCAATATCACCAGCCCTTTTTTCGTACGTGGGTTCCAGGAGTCAAACTCAGGACCTCGCACTTGCCAGGCAGGCGCTTATGCCGCTGAGCCGTCTCACCGGCCCCCTAGCTTGTTTTTAATCTCAAAGAAACTCAAATGACTCCCTGACTCGCAGCCCAGCTCTTCCCCAGGATGAGCCCTGTCAGGCTCAGTTTGACTCCAAAGGGATCAGAGTTCTGTTTTGTTTCTGTGGTACTTGTGTAGCACTGGGCTACATCTTCAGCTTTTTGTTTGTGTGGGGTTTTTTTGTTGTGGAGACAGGGTCTTGCTAAATCTCTGAAATTTCCCAGGTTGGGCTCAAACTTGTGATTCTCCTGCTTTGGCCTCCCGGAATACTGAGATTATGGGCAGAAGGGCAGATTTCTGAAACCACTCATGGTTTTCAGAGCAAGAAGACAACCCGGATCCCCCGTGGAGGGCTGCAACGTGGCTCCCAACAGGGGCATGCTCGCAGTGCCTGACATTGGCCCCCAGGGCCCATTTCCAGGGTTTACTGGGCACGATTCAGGAAGAGACATGCGCTGAGCCAGGCTGCAGTCACCTCGAGAACAGGCTATGTACCAGGGTAAAGTGTAGTCAAATAGGAAGTGATGAGTTTTAAATACTTACTATCTTTGTTTTTAGTGAAATCAATTGTAAATATAACTTTCAGAATGAATGGCTTACAAGCTGGGCGTAGCGGCGCACGCCTGTAATCCCAGTGCTCAGGAGGCTGAAGCGGGTGGTTCGCTTGAGTTTGAGACCAGCCTAGACAGCACATAGTGAGCTGAAGGTCAGCCTGAGCTACAAAGCGAGGCCGTTTCAAAAAGACAAAACAAACAAACCTTGAAAATGTAAGTCATGTCTTAGAAACTGGTTTGAGTCTGCTGCAGCAGCCATTCCCAAGTTTTCAGTGAACCCCAAAATTGTCAGGGGGCTTTAAAATTCTGTCCTCAAGCCAGGTGTGATGGTGCCCACCTATTACCCCAGCACTCTGGTAGGCCGAAGCAGGAGGATGGAAGTTCGAGCCCAGCCTGGGCAATGTAGCAACTTAGTGAGATCTTGTCTCAAAAAACAGGGCTGGGCTGTAGCTTAGTGGTAGAGCTCTTGCCTAGCATGTGTGAGGCCCTGGTTTACTCCCCAGTACCACAAAAAAAGGCAGCTTTCAAAACAAAAAGGGCCACGGATGTTGCTCAGTGCAGAGGTCTTAGGTTCATCCCCAGCACTGAAATAAATAGCCCTGCAACTCTGAGGGCAGCAGGACTTCGCAGGGAGTGAGATCCCTGGGCCTGTGGCGCAGCACCACCCACCTGGGTACTGGGCACTTCAGACACACCCCACCTCACCTCCAGACGCTATGCAGTTTGGCCTCCAGGAATGCTAAACGTTTCTGTGTGTCAGAACCAGACTGTTGGGCCGGTGAGATGGCTCAGTGGCGTAAGCGTCTGCCTGGCAAGCGCGAGGTCCTGAGGTCAACCACTGGTACCCACAAAAAAAAAAAAAAACAAAGAACCGAACTGTTCCCCAGCCTTGCTTGGGCCTCCCCTGGTGCCCGGGGGTCCCATCAGATCCCCTAGTTCTAAAGAGACAGAACCCCAGAGCCACAAAACTGAAGGTGACACTGTCACTCAAATGCAGTGTGGGCTCTCATTTGATTTTTTTTTTTTTTTTTTTTTTTTTTTTTGGTGGACACAGGGTCTCACTATATATTCCACACTGACCTTGAACTCCCTATGTAGCCTAAAGCTGGCTTTGATCTTGCAGCGATCCTCCTGCCTCAGTCTCCTCAGTGCTGGGATTACACCATACCCAGCTTCTCTCATTTGAATCTTGACTCACATAAACTGAAAAACTGAGACAATCTAAAAAATACAAACATTAGTTTACAGGTACTAAGGAGTTAATGCCATTTTAAAATGTGATAGTGAGCCGGGCATGGTGGACACACCTGTAATCCCAGCAGTAAGGAGGCTGAGGCAGGAGGATCACCATGAGTTCGAGGGCAGTGTGGGATACATAGTAAGACCCTGCCTCAAACAAGCGAGTAAGTAAAATGTGATAGTGGTGCTGTAGTTTTATTTTCTTAGGTTTTTGAGATAGTCTATGTAGCCTAGTCTGGCACTGAACTCGGATCTTCCTGCTTAGCCTCAAGTATTAGGATTCCAGTTGTGCACCACCTCATAGCCTTGCTTTTTTTTTTTTTTTTTTTTTTTTTTTTTTAATGCAGATAAGCTCCTTTTAGAGCAGAGGTTGCCAAACTGGCCAGACCTCCTATTTTTGTGACTAAAATATTGTTAGAACACAGCCACACCCTCAATTTACATATTGTATATGGTTGTGTCCAGGCAGAGGCCATATGGCTGTAAAGCCTCATACATTTACTGGAAAGATTTGCTCATTGCTATTTTAGAGAAATATCCCTAAATATTTACCTACAAAACAATACGCTATCTGGGGTTTCCTTCCAGTTAACCCAGTGGCTGTGAGGTGATGGATACACTTGGGCTCGTCCTCCCGTGTCTCTGTTCCTATGTATGTTGGACGGCGTCCATAATCATGCACTTTGGAGAAGGGAGGGCCAGCCCTGTGAAGCCTCCCAACCACTCTGACCCCACACCAGGACCTGACGTGGCTGGCCCAAGGGCAGCAGGACAAAGCTACTGCCACTCGCCCCGGTTCTGCGTACGCCTGATGATGACTCCTGTCCTGGGCTGACCAGAAAGGCCATGGGCACGGAGAGAGCCCCCCAGAGCCAGCCGTGCAGTGAGTGACCCCATCTGGAGCCCGGGGTGTTCTGGAAACGGGAAGGAGGGGCAGGAGGGCCCTGAGGAAGGGGACCCCTGTCTTGGGGTCAGGCCAAAGACCAGGGGCCACAGCTAAGTCCACCCTCTGCACTCTGTGTCCCCCGACCTAGGCCCGGGCCCCGTCTTCCGCCCATGGCCCTGGGCAGTCCTGACCCTCTGTGACTTCACTCTGGCCCCTTCGGTCTCCAGACTCAGAAAAGGGCACACGGTGGAAGGCCGCTGCCAGTCGTGTGGCTGTCAACGTTTCCGCCCCTAACAGGGCTGCGGGGCTCAATTAATTCTGTGCAGACCGAGCGCGTGACATCGTGAACCTAAGGGGGAAGTTAGGAGAGTTTTACTGGAAACAGAATAGCTCCTGGATTTCCAGGTGGGGTCCCAGTGGGAGGGCACACGTCCCCTCAATCCAGAGCTACTTACGGATACACAGAGCACGGGAGTTGCTCAGTTGTCCAGCAGTCACCTGTCACAGGTGGCTCTGCGGATTTAAAATGACCAGTTGGGGGCCGGTGAGATGGCTCAGCGGCGTAAGCGCCTGCCTTGCAAGCGCGAGGGCCCGAGTTCGACTCCCGGATCCCACATACCAAAAAGGGGCCGGTGATATCGCTCAGCGGCACGGGTGCCTGTTGGCGCGCGAGGTCCTGAGGTCGTCCCCCCGGTACCCACAAAAAAAAACATAAATAAAAAAAAATAAAATAAAATAAAATGACCAGTTGGAACTCAGGCTCTCTAACCCAGCTACTCAGCGTACAGACATTAAAGGAAATGGATTTTAAGGAAAAACCAGTTATTTGCATTTAAATTCCTCAGAAGTCAGAAACTTACTAGGGAGGAGCTGTATTCCGTGTTGCCTGAGGAAGTTCATTCTGGTCAAGAGTCCTCGCTCACCGTTGCGTTCTCATCACTGTGGCTGATCAGCAGCTCTGTCGGGCCCTTCCCTAGCTGGCTGCCTTCCTCACACGCTAATTAGCTAGACTGCCAGGTCTGGCTGCTGTGTACGTGACCTGAACTGTCACTGTGGTTCTGAAAGCAAAACCAAATTGGATATGGTTTCCCCTGCTAAAGACCTTCTACCTACAAGGATTAAACAGTTTCTAGAAATCCAATAAAACTAGGATTTCCCAAAACCAACTGAGGCAAACGGATGTTCCTCACCACCGGCCCCGCCTCCTGCCCTGTCCTCCGACCTTGGCCATCGCCCTGGGCATCCTGTCCTGTCTCCTGCCTGCACTCCAGGCGCCCAGCCTAACCCATGCTGCTCTCGTCTCGTGGCTCCCTAGTCCACCCTCGCCTCACCTGGCACTGTCCCCTCGGTCCCCCTGAGTGCTTACCTTTGAGTGAGGTGCTGAGGTACAACTTCAAACAAACATTGGTTTTTGTTTTGTTGTTTTGTGCTGTGCTGAGTGCTGGGGCTGGAACTTGCGGCCTTCACGGTGAGCTACACCCCTAACCCCAGCCCCAGCCTTTTTTTTTAGAGTCTTGCTGAATTCCTCTGGCTGGGCTCAATCTTGTGATCCTCTTCCCTCAGCCTCCTAGAGTGCTGGGATTGGGTGTATACCACACCCAGTTGGGATTTTTTTTTTTTTTTTTTTGAGACAGGGTTTTGCTATGTAGTTCTAGCTGACCTTAAACTCATTATGTACCCGAGGCAATCCCCCTGCCTCGGCCTCTCCAGTACTGAGATTCCAGGCACGCACCACCATGTCCAGCTTGGGATATTTTTTCTTTACTTGCAAGTGATACATGCTGAATGAAGACAACATGAAATAAGGAAAAAAAGCAGTCCCTAAAGTCCTCCAATCGGAGCACAAGCACCCCATGTAGGGTACACTGTGGTGCAGCCTCTGGTGTTTCTTCTGCTGGCTGTCCCGGCTGTGCGCCCTGTTCCGCATGGCTGCTCTGCGCCCAGTGGTGATCCAGCCCCAGCCCAGGGCTGCTGAGAGGGGTGACTCCCCCTCAGAACACTTGTGGTACCTGGAGATGTTTGAGGGTCTCATGCACTGGTGGGGCACTGGGTGCTGTGGCTTCCGGTGGGCAGTGGCAGGGATGCTGCTCAACATCCCATGGTGTACGGGGCAGCCCTCCCAGGATTGCCTGGCCTGCCCTGGGCTCTGGTCCTGCGTCTGAACTTGTCCCTGACAGCAGAGCGGTTGGGAACATTGGCCTGGAGCCAAGCTGCTGCCTAAACTCTGGCTTTGCCACACTGGCTAGGGACTTACCTGGGCTTCAGTTTTCCCCACTATAAACGGGGACAGCAAATCTCACCTTGGCAGAGTTGCTACTAGAGTTAAGCGCAGTAAAATCATGTTATCAATAGCGCAGGGGGGCACCAGGCCCTGTGTGCTGGGACGTACCCTTGGCCGTGCTGTCCAGGAACCTGCTTCCCTCTGCTCTTTAGAGCCCAGCAGCAGGGGGAGCCAGGCCAAGGGGCCACTCGCCCACCCCGGGGACGTCAAAGCTGGCCCCAACAAGCCTCAAGAGCCCATGGTGCTAAGCGTGGTGGTGCACACTCCAGCCAGGGACCTAGCAAGGACCCAGGGCAAGTCCTTCCCCTCTGAGCCTTGGGGTCCTTCTCGCCACTGTCCCTCCTCTGTCAAATGTGACCCTGTGAGTGGTGGTCGTAGTGACCAAAAAGCCCTCAGCACAGAGCAGCCAAGTGGCAGCTAGAGGCCAGAATGCTCCCTGGTCCCTGGGAGCTATATTTGTAGACTTGAGCTCTTTCCCTCAGCATTCAGTCGGAGGCTCTGTCCAGCTCCCTGGTTTGCTCTTTCTTGGCTGCCCCCTCCCCCCATGTCCAGATGGTGCCTCTGACTCACTCCTGTGCACCCCACTCCTCCCCCAAACCACATCCCCTTTGATGGACTGCGGAGTTTCCCAGCTCACTCTTTCTTAGCATTGCCCCCTACCCTGCTCCAGAGAACCCCATCTTTGGGTTCCCTCTTCACTCTGAGAAGCATCCCCATTGCTTCTTCACCCCCACTGGCTTCAGGGCTAAAGTGAGACCCCTGCTGCCAGGTCCAGCTCCAGTGTGAGGTTCCTTGGAGTTGTCATCTGGTTTTTTTCTCTGATTCCACCCCAGACCCTGCCCTGCCCTGCGCTGTACCCACAGCGGTACCAACCCAGAACCTGCTCATAGGCCTTACCTGGCTTCACTCCATCCTCCCTCATGGCGCTGGCCCCCATCTCCAGAAGTGGGCAGGACCCACCATGAAGGGTGGCTTGGGTGGCTCACAGTCCTTGGCTGGCAGGTGCCAGGCCGAGAGCCCTCACCCGCCCCATAGTGCTGCTGCCCACCACACGGTGCAGAGACGAGAGCTCTGGTTGGCGCACGGGGAGGGGAGCCACAAGGGTCCTGCAGGGCTGAGGAGCAGCTGACACAGAGGGACTCAGGAGAAAGCCTGGCCCAGGGACAGGCAGCCCCAAGCCCAGAGACCTCAGCCCCCCTGCCCTAAGAGTCCAAGAGGCAGGGAGAGTGCAGGGTAGGTAGGAACAGAGGCCCCATGGCAGGGATGGGAGAGGCCCACGGGCAGTCCCCACCCTCAGCATCAATACCTCAAGATTTATTTCTGGCTTCCCAACCACCCTAGAACTATTTGGGGCAAGAGAAAGAAAATAGAATAAGATACTTCCTCCTGACCCCGTAATACCACCCCCAGCCTCCTTTGGCCTCTGAGCATCTGGCCTCGAGACTCCAGGAAAGCAGTTCTGCCCCCCCACCCTGCCCCCACTCCCAGTTTGTCTGTGGAGGGAGGGCGGGGCCCCCGTTTAAGAAGAGAGAAGGGCTGCAGAGAGGGACAGAAGAACGCAGGAGCTGGAAGTAGAGCTACACGGAGGCTGGCAGTGGGACGGAGCTGGGGACCTGCAGAGACCAGACCTGACTCTGACAGGGAGAAGAGGGGACAGCAAGACTGGGAGGCGGTGAGAAGAGGCAAAGAGGAGCAAAGGAGGCAGGGAGGGACAGAGGCAGAGAGATGAGGTTAGAGATGGAGGGGAGGACAGTCCCAGGGACTGTGATGGGACGGGGCCAGGGGACACACATGCCAAGAGAGAAAGGTGGCCGTGGTGCAGGGGTTGAGCCAGCAGTCCCAGGGTACAGAATCAGGCTGGGGGGACACAGGCCCTGGTCACAGCGCCCTCGCTTTTCCATCCCAGATATCATCCCCCTCCCGAGTCATGGCCCGGCTGGGTAAGTACAGGGCCGGGGCTTGGGCGGGATCCCAGCACTACAGGACCTGTGCACTGACCCTGTCCCCACTTCCCAGCCCTGCACCTCCTCGCCCTGGTCTCCATCCTCTTCGGCCTGGCAGCCTCCCTGGCCTGGAAGGCAGCCTTGGACCGGGACCCCTTCGAGAAATGCATGCGTGATCCCGACTATGAGCAGCTCCTCAAGGTGGTGACCCTGGGCCTCAATCGGACCTTGCAGCCCCAGAAGGTGATTGTGGTTGGCGCTGGCGTGGCTGGGCTGGTGGCCGCCAAGGTGCTCAGTGATGCTGGACACAAGGTGAGAAGCACTGTGCAGTCTACCAGAGTCCTTCCTGCTGCAGGCCGGAGTCCTGGGCACTGAGGGGCAGGCGCTGTCCTTCCCTGAAAGCTCTGCTCTGTCTGCACCTTGAGCCCTGAGTCCCAGAGGGAAGTCCCACTGACTAAATCACTAAATGGCAGTGGGAGCAGGGGGGGCCCTTGTGGTGGTGGAGGAAGTGACCCTGCCATGGGGAAATGTCCCCTGAAGTCCAACCACTGCTCCACACCACTAAATCTAAGAATGAGAATGACCCGCTTTGCACGTGGGAAATCACCCCACTCTTTCCCGGAGCTGGGAAGTCCCTCTGCAATCCAGCCAGTGACCTTCCTGCTAGTCTGAGAATGCTCGCTCTGTTCTCCCTCCAGCCCCTCCTGCCACCCTCCCCAAAGACAGGGGTCCTTCCAGTCTATGTCTGTGCTGCTACAGGGACGGAGGGAGGCAGGGGTGAGAGGAGCTGAAGGGGCCTGCTTCCGCCATCCCTCAGGTCACCATCCTGGAGGCAGATAACAGGATCGGGGGCCGCATCCTCACCTTCCGGGACCCCAAGACTGGCTGGTCTGGGGAGCTGGGAGCCATGCGCATGCCCAGCTCCCACAGGTGAGGCCTGACCTGACCACTTGTAGCCCTACCTCTGTGCCCAAACTCCACTGGAACCCCAACTCATCCCCACTCCAGGCTCCAGCATCTCTTCGTGATTCTTTTGTGGTGCTAAGGATCAGAGGGCCTGGTGTGCGCTGGCCAAGCGATTCCACACTAAGCCACACCCCGGCCCCTACTCTGGGGTCTGACCCCAAGCTAGACCCCCAGTGCAACTCAGGTGTAGACCTGACCTCCAACTCAGCCTTCACCTACTCCCAGTCCTGCAGTCTCCCAGCACCAAGATACACTTTCCAGAGGCCCAGGCTCCTCCTCCAGCTGGGCCCCCAGCTAGCCCCGCCTCAGCTCAAGCCAGCTGTGCCCCTTCCCTCCAGCCTCCAGCTCTCACCCTTCCCCATCCCTAACCTCCACCAACCCGAGCTCTGTCCCCACCCCTGTCAGATCTGGGCTCCCTCACTTCATCCTCAATGAAAGCCAACCCCAGGCTCCTAACCCAGTCCCAATCCTGGTCTGCCCTCAGCCTTTTGGCTTTGTCCCCTTTCATTCCTGTCCACAGCACCAGTGAGCTCGAATCTAGCCCCAGCTTCATGCCCATCACCATGTCCCTTCTCCAAGCCCCACTAGGGACAGGGCCCCCCAACCCCTCACCCAACTTCCCCACACCCTCAGGATCCTGCATGCGCTCTGCAAGAGCCTGGGACTCAACCTGACAAAATTCACCCAGTACGATGAGAACACATGGACAGAAGTGAACGGTGTGAAGCTGCGGAACTATGTGGTGGAGAAGATGCCTGAGAAGCTGGGCTACAAACTGTGCCCCAGGGAGAGAGGCCGCTCCCCAGAGGACATCTACCAGATGGCTCTCAACAAGGTAGGTGCTGCCGGAAGCCTGCCAGCCCCGGACCTGCCGAGACCCCTGCCCATTGCCCAGCTGCTCTCTTGTCACTGGCTGTCAGTCTCCAGCTTCCCCATGAACAAAGCCGATCACCCAGCTCCACCAGCTTCTGGTGGCTTCCCCTTCTCCCCTCGCTCTGTCCTGACGACCTCACCTTTGACACCATTGGCCCCAACTTTGTGTGGCTACCTGAAGCTTCCTAAGTCCTGAGACCCAGACCTGTGCCATGTCCCCAGCCACCCCCAGGACCCTCCAGCTCCGCTACGTCCAGCACCTGTCCCTAAACCCACTCATATTCCCAGGTTCCCCACCACCACAGCCCCCCAGCAGGCGGCAGATCCCCAGGTGCCACCTCACACCCTTCTCCCTCATGGCCAGTTCCCACCTCTCTGTCCAGGTCCAGCCCAGTCCCCATCGGCTCCCTTGGACTCACCCCAGCCTTTTCTGTGGCTGCCCAGCCCCTGGCCTCCACAGCCTGGCACTGGAACGGCTTCCCACACACAGCTGACCCTGCAGCTCCCCAGTGCCTCTGGGACAGTCCCAGCCCCTCAGGCTCAGGGACCAGCCCAGGGTGGTCTTGGCTCCTCCACTCTCTGCCTCAGCTGCTGCTTTCCTCCAAGGAATTTCCACTACCTCAAAGTCCTCCCAGTGGGCCACAGGCACCGTGCTTCTTTTTGAGACAGGGTCTCACTGTGTAGTTCAGGCTAGCCTTGATCTCATGAAGTAGCCCAGGCTGGCCTCAAACTCTTGGCAATCCTCCTGCCTCAGCCTTCCAAGTGCTGGGATTACAGGAGTGTGCCACCATGACCAACACACTGTGCTTCTAGAAGCCCACTGTACCACCCATCGTCCCTTGCTGCACCCTGACCATGTTCCTGCCCAAGTGCCTGCCTTCCCCGTCCAGAGAGGTCCCACTGCTCCCAGAACTAGCTCCGGGGTCCCCTCCTGATGCCTGAGGGGAGCTGGCCACAGTGCTCTGAGAGCCCCTTACTTGTCTGTGTCCCCTCCTGGACTCTCCAAGTCCCTGGCCCCTGAGACTGATAGTACAAGGGGTCCAGGGAAATTCAAGCTGAGGGAGCGGGCAGTGAGGGAACACATACTCCAGCCAGGCCCTCCCCGCATGAGGGAGCTGGGCTGAAATAGGACAAGGCTTCCGGGAGGGGCGGAGACCCACGTCACTTCTGTGCCAGACAGAGGTGAGGCAGGAGACCCCCAGGTGCAGAGGTGGATGTTGATCTGCACAACTAGAGCTGCCGTGAGGGTGACCAAGGGGCTGGCGGGGCCTGCAACGCCACACTGAGGGCTGGATCTCTGGCTCCAGGTGCCCGGAAGCCACATGGGGCTGTGGGCAGAGGGGACTCAGCCTCTGCGTGTCCACAGTGAGCCAAACACAGATAATTTACCAAGCCCCAAGAGACAGCATGACTGAGACAGACACAGCCCTGCCTTCACAGAGCTCACCGCCACCACGGAAGTAGGAATGAGTACTCCCCACACTCAGGAGGCTGAGGCAGGAGGATCGCTGCAAGTTCCCAGCCAAGCTAGACTACACTGTGAGACCCTGTCTCTCTCTCTCTCTCTCTCTCTCTCTCTCTCTCTCACACACACACACACACACACACACACACACACACACGCACGCGCGCGCGCGCGCGCGAGCGAAGCAGGGATAAGCATAGCATCGGAGTGCACTGAGCAGATGAGGGGAGCCAGTTCTTTGAGAAGAGGTCCCCAAGTGGTAACATCTGAGTTGCAGCAGAGGGCAAGGCTGAAAGCACAGACAGCATGGGCGAAGGCCTGGGGGCTGGAAAGAAAGTGGTAAACGGCTGGCCATGGGCAGAAGCAAAAAGGGCACCCAGGCTTTGGCATCCAGCAACCCAGCACCATCTGCTTGGTCCACGACAGGCCCTAAAATACGTCAAGACACTGGGCTGCAGAAAGACAATGAGGAAGTTTGAAAGGCACACGCTCCTGGTGAGTGGGGCCTCAGTTTGACGCTGAGAAACGGAACACTGTCCCCATGCGGGGTCAGGAGCTGGCCCACTACCCCATTCCTCCTCGCGGGAGGGGGGTGGACATGGGGCCACCCTCTCTGGACCTCAGTTTCCCTTTTCGGTCACGAGAGGCAGGAGCTGATCGCTAAGGTCCACGGCACAGAACCCGGAGCTGGGGAGGAGTCCCTGCGGGAGTGGGGCGGAGGTGCAGGTTGCAGCCTGGCTGGGCCCTGACGGGGCGGCGCCCTCCCCTCAGGAGTACCTCCTCGGGGAGGGCAACCTCAGCCGGCCGGCCGTGCAGCTTCTGGGAGACGTGATGTCCAAGGATGGCTTCTTCTATCTCAGCTTCGAAGAGGCTCTGCGCGCTCACAGTTGCCTCAGCGACCAGCTCCAGTGAGGGGCGGCCCGGCGGGCGAGGGGGGACAGGGAGGGTGTGAGGTACGAGGCGGGGGTCCTCCCGAGGACCCGGAAAGGAAGGCTCCCAGGGAGGGCGTGGCCTTGAGGGGAGGCCGGGTCCGGGCGGCGTGGCGGGGAGGTCTTCTACTGCACAGGCCTGGGGCACCTCAGGACCAGGAGGGCTCCGAGTGGGCCGGGGCGTACAGCCGCCGGGCCCGGGTCACGCTCGCCCCCCCACGCAGGTACAGCCGCATCGTGGGCGGCTGGGACCTGCTGCCGCGCGCCTTGCTGAGCTCGCTGCCCGGGCCCGTGCTGCTGAATGCGCCGGTAGTGGCGCTGACCCAGGGCACGCACGACGTGCGGGTGCACATCGCGATCTCCGGCAGGAGCCTGAAGGCGCTGACCGCCGACGTGGTGCTGCTGACGGCCAGCGGGCCGGCGCTGCAGCGCATGACCTTCTCGCCGCCGCTGACGCGCAAGCGGCAGGAGGCGCTGCGCGGGCTGCACTACGTGCCGGCCACCAAGGTGTTCCTGAGCTTCCGCCGTCCTTTCTGGCGTGACGAGCACATCGAGGGCGGCCACTCGAACACCGACCGCCCATCGCGCGCTATTTTCTACCCAGCGCCGGGCGAGGGCGCGCTGCTGCTGGCCTCGTATACGTGGTCGGACGCCGCCGCCGCGTTCGCGGGCCTGAGCGCCGAGGAGGCGCTGCGCCTGGCGCTGAGCGACGTGGCGGCGCTGCACGGGCAGCTCGCCTACCGGCTCTGGGACGGCACAGGCGTCGTCAAGCGCTGGGCCGAGGACCCACACAGCCAGGGCGGCTTCGTGGTACAACCTCCCGTGCTCTGGCAAACCGACGAGGATGAGGACGAGGACTCCGAGGAGCCCTACGACTGGGCGGCCCCCTACGGCCGCATCTACTTCGCCGGCGAGCACACGGCCTACCCGCACGGCTGGGTGGAGACGGCTGTCAAGTCCGGGCTGCGGGCCGCCCTGAGGATCAACAGCGCCAAGGAGCAGGCGAGCGTGGAGGCCGCCCCAGAGGAGTTGCGGGCAGCGCACTAGGTGGCCGGCTGCACCGTGTGCGAAGAGGCCGAGCAAAGGGCCGCCCCAGGCCAGCGCCTCCCGCTCTCCACCCAGCGGGGCGCCCTGCATTAAATTATTTTCTGAAAAAGCCGTGTCGCCCAGCTGCCTCTGTGGGTGTTGCTTCTGTAGTTTGTCGGGCCAGAGCCACCAGGCCTCCATTCCCGAGGGGACCGCGACTTCTTTTAGGACAGGGGCTATGCGGAGCGAGGGGCGCGAGAGGGAGGAAGGCGCTGCACTAAGGAGGTGGCGCGCCGAGGAACCAGTGACCAGCCCTGCCGGCACACATGCAGGAACAGAAACGCCGACGGCCGGCGGGCTGAACTAGTTTATTCCTCGCACAAGCAGCCGCTGGTGGACAGGGCCCCGAGCAAGCATCTGCGGCTCGGCAGGCCCCACAGCTGCTGGTGGCAGTGATGTCCTGAGCGCCCCATCTCGGCTCTGCCACACCCTCACAGGGACCTCCTCTTAGGCCTCACTGGCCAGTAAAGGGCCAAGTGAATCTCTGGGCGCCGCCTCCTCCCACGGGAAGGCGCCCACGGCAGCCTTCTCTCCCCACCGTCACCGCCCACTGAGACGTGTCAGTGTCGCGAAGCCCGCTCCTCAGGAGCGCAGCGGCCGCACCACCCTCCTCGCAGGTCCCTCCCTGGCCCGAGGAGCGCAGGGCCACTGAAGTGCGGGTGCGCTACGCCGCCGGGGCAGGCTACGAGTCCGCGCCGTCCTCCTCCTCGGGCAGGATCTCCAGGCTGCTGTCCGGCTGCGGGGCCACGTCTGCGGCGGGCGGTGGGGCCGGTGGGGTGCGCGTGGGCGACAGTGGCAGCGGGGACACCGGAGGCGAGGGGCTGCGGGGCTCCGCCAGGCCCAGGACCTCCTGCACATTGTGGGGCAGCTCCTGGGGACAGGCGGGGGTTAGAGACGCCAGGAGGGCGCGGGGCGGGGCTGCGGGAGAGGCCGGGACTCACGGGGCAGGCGGTGAGCTGCCGGTACAGCGCCTCGGCGCGCGTCAGCACGTCCTCCACGCTCAGCTTCATGGTCAGCTCGTTGATGTGCTGGGGGGCAGGGACGGGGGTTTAGCCATGGATAGGACAGGGGACAAGGGACCGCCCCACCCTGGCGGTGCTCACAGCGCCCCGTACTCAGTAGTCTCATCTCGAGCCGGCCACCGGGAGGCACGGTCGCACCAAGGCGGCGCCAGCCCCCCGCCTCGCGGCGGCGTGGGGGCGGGGAAGGGCCCACCTTAAGGATCTCATTGGAGCCGAAGCCCGACAGCATGAGGGTGTCTCGCTCCATGTCCAGGATGGCGCAGGCCACCAGCAGGTGCAGATTAGGCCCAGGAAGCCCCGTCCACAGCACCTGGGATGCCAGAAGTAATCTCTGCCCATAGCCCCGCAGCCCCGCCCATTTCTCCCTCTTCAGCCCTCCGCCCCAACTGGTGCCCACCTCCCACAGCCGGAGGATGTCCGGGAAGGGGAACTCCCTCTTGAACCAGATGAGCAGCCACCGGAAGCAGAAGCAGAGAGAGCCAGAGTCCTGGGAGTCTGGGGGAAACAGTGGGCAATTCGCAATTCAGCGCCTGGGCCTACAGCAGGGCATCCCCTGTTCTCAGCCTCTGAGAAGTGACCCGCCTGGTGCAGGCTGCCCAGGAGCCCAGGGCGGGGGCTTCTGAGATTGTACGGCGCCCTCTCCCGTCCTGCCTGCCTCACCCCACTGAAGTGTGCAACCTCCCCATCTCCTGCTCCGACGCCCAGGGGCGCAGGACCAAAACCAAGAACACAGAATCCCAGCCCCCAGTGCTGGTGGGGATGGAGGACACTGGACCCCTGGATACACTGCTGGCCCTAATGTCAGCCGCTAAGATAACTTCGGACAAAGAATTCAAAGGCTATGAAAATGAGTGCTGCCCTGGACACGCTCCCCTCCTTGAAAATCACCCTTAAGACTCATCATGATGCAAAATGCAGCTTGTGCGTCCCGCAGGTCAGGTTTAAATGAGTGTGTCCTCCAGGGGGACATGATTCCCTGCTCTCAGAAGAGTCACGTTTCAGAACACTTAATGACACAGAGGCAGCTCTGTCTGGTGTCCCAGAAAGTGGCCTGTGCTTTTCTAAGGCTCAGTTGCTTTTCTCTTCAGTGAGGGGAAGCCAGGTATTTGTCATCTCCCTCCCCACTGCAGGCCCAGAGCTTCCTCATAAATAAGTGGCCTTCTTGTCAATGCCTTTTACTTTGTTTCTTCTTTCTTTTTTTGAGGCAGGGTCTCCCTTTGTAGTTCAGCCTGGCCTGGAAACTCAAGCTGGCCTTGAACTCATGGCGATCCTCCTGCCTCAGCTTCCCAAGTGCTGAGATTACAGGCGTGCACCACCATACCTGACCAGTGTCCCTTTTGCTTAATCTGAATTTCTACCACTTTTTTTACATTGAACAAATCATAAAAAAGAAAAAGTGTACAGCTGGAATGCAGCAGCCCCAGGGTCAGGAAACCAGTTTTTTCTTTTGTGTGTGTGTGTGTGTGTGTGTGTGTGTCTGTCTGTCTGTGGTACTGGGGGTTGAATCTAGGACCTTTGCACTGAGCTACATTCCCAACCCTCAGTTTTTAAAAATTTTCTTTATCGGGCCAGTGAGATGGCTCAGCGGCACAAGCGCCTGCCCGGCAAGCACGAGGCCCTGAGTTCAACTCCCGGAACCCACATAAAGGAAAAAAGGGGCCGGTGATATTGCTCAGCGGCATTAGCGCTTGCTGGCAAGCATGAGGTCCTGAGGTCAACTCCCGGTACCCACATAAAAAATAAAAATAAAAAAAAATACAAATTTCTTTATCTTGAGATAGGGTCTCTCACTAAGTCATTAAAGTGCCTAGGTTGGCCTGAACTTGTGATCCTCCTGCCTTAGCTTCCCAGAGTTGCTGGGATTACAGGCATGCACCAACATGTCCGGCTTAGGGAACCAGTTTCCATCTTCGCACAAGGTGAGAAGGTACTCAATGGAGATAGAAATGGTAGAAGCCACATCCAGGTCCTTATTCCTGAAAAGTATTCAGCAGGTTAAGCCTGAGTTCAAGCCATCCTGGGATGGGGGCAAGCAGGGGCGGCTGGCCTGGTGCACAGCGGGCTGCAGCACCAGGACACCTGGGTGTGCAGAGCCGGCTCTAAACTGCCCCTTGGCCTTACGCTTCCCGTTAGGTTCTGGCTCACACAGGACATTTCTCTGGTCCGGATCAGGACCATGTGTCACAGACACCCTCTGCAGCTACCACCTGCAGACATACCCAGGAAGTCGCACAGCGGCTGGTCCAGCACCTTTAGCAGTAGCAGGAGCTGCCCCAGCTGCCGCTTCATGGTCTCCTGGCTCTCCTCAAAGTTCCCATGCTGCGGGGTGTGAGGGAGGTTCACATGAGGAGCCAGGAGCCCGGATTCCACAAGGACCCCCATCTCCACCTCACCCCACACCTCACCACGAGCTCCATGAAGCCGCAGAAACACCAGAAGGCATCCACCTCGTTCTGAATGACATAAAGGATCGGGGAGAGAAGATCACTCATGCCCTGGACATAGCCTGGGGGGACACAGGGTGCTGTTCAGGCCCTCGGCACCCTTGAGGGGCGCAGCCCGGCCCTCCCTGCCTGTCACCGCACCAAGGTCAAAGTGGAACATGCAGTAGGTGAGGAGGATGTCATTCAGCAGGCCCAGCCCTGGGTTCTCAGGGCCCTCGTAGAACTTGTTGTTCCTGTCAGTGCGGCTCACATCTCTTTCTGCAGGGACAAGGGCGGCACAGGACGCAAACATGAGAAAGGCAAGGGAGCCGGCCCCGCTGGTCACCAGCACCAGCCCTGAGCTCCAGGGCTCCCTCTGCAGGCAGGAGCCATCACTGGCCTTCCTCCCATGAAGCCCAGGGCTTCCCCCCAGCTTGCCATAGCCTCTCACAAGTGGGGAAGCTGAGGAACAGGGAGGTATAATTACCAAATTCTCCTGGTGACAGCTACCACTTGACCCCAAGGCCACTCTCCCCTTTCTCGTCCCTGGCCTGTCCCCCAACCATTCCTGCCTTTGCTCACCCCACTCGCTCCCCAGGTAAGCCCCACCCGACACCCACCAATGAGGCTGCGGTATCCATGCAGGAGTGAGTTCCTCCGCTCCTGCTCGGGGCTCACGGACTTCCACTGTAGCTTCATGCGGAAATACTCATCCCTGCGGGGCGGAAGAGGGCAGGAAGCACCGGAGAGAAACTCCCAACAGGCATGCCACCTCACCCTGCTCTCTCCCGGGACTCTGCCCTGACTACACAGATGCAAGCCGGCCACATCATTCTTCTTACCATCCCTTCCACTCCCCACTGCTGACACCCCACCACACAGCAGAACCACGTGGGTTTTTGCTTTTGGGGTTTGTTTATTTTTTTGAGACAGGGTCACGCTATATATTTCAGGCTGGCCTCAAACTCTCAGCAATCCTCCTGCCTCAGCCTTCCCAGTGCTGGGATTATAAGCATGCATCACTATGCCCAGCTTGTGTGGGTTTCTAGTAAGAATCCTTCACGCCTGCTGGACAAAGCATGTCAGGGACTGGGAACAGTTGGGCCCTGCAGCCAGGGGTGGGACATGTGCTCTCCCTGAGGGGCCCCGAGGGGGTCGAAGCAGGGGCCTCACAGGGCAGGGGCATCCTGGGAATGCAGGGTCCACGTTATCCTACTCACGTTTTCTTGCGCACATGGGCCTTGTGCTCCTCAGCTGAGCCCTCCCAGCTGAGGTAGCCCAGGAGGAACTTCCAGGCTTCGCGCCGCAGGCCAGGGCTCAGACCCTGGAGTGGAATGGGTCAGACAGCTCAGCGAGCCCCCCGGCTGCCTACCAGCCCAGCCAAGTTCTGCCCCTGCCCCGCTGGTGCTCACCCCCGAGAAGATCCGGTTCTTCAACTCGGGGACCTGCTGCAGGCGGCCCTCAGGGCCCACGTGCCGGGCCCACTCCTCCTCTGTGACTGGAGGGGACCGCTCCACGGCTGGCCGCGGCCCCAGCTCCACCTATGGACATGGGGCGGGTGAGCCCGAGCTCACTGGGTGTGGCCCCAACCCTGTCTCAGAGCCAGACAGGGACTACTGATGTTCGGGAGCAGGAAGCAGTAGTCACCCCCCAAGGCAGGAAGGTCCCCTGTAACAGCAGCCAGGTGCGCTCAGTGCCTGGCACAACCTCATGAGCTTGCCCGGAGTCACTCCTGGTGCAACCCCGCGAGGGCCATGCTGCCACTGTCCCCACATTACCAAGGAGGAAATGGAGGCCCAGGGAAATGAGGTCCTTTGACCAGGTGACACAGCCAGAAAGTCACAAGGAGGGCCCGCTTGATACTCACGCAGGAGATGACCTCAAAGCCAGGCTCATCATCGGGTGGGGGACAAAGGTCAGGGGAGGAGACCCCCTCAGGGTGCGGCTGCAGGGCTCCCCGGAAGAAGTTGGTCACTCGGGAGAAGCTGCTGAAGGTGGTGGAGTAGGGGTCCTGGAGGAAGCGCTAGGAACAGGGATGAAGGTTGTCACAGCTGCCCCTCAGGTCTCACCCTGCCTGACGCCCGCCCCGCCAGGCCCAGTGCCGAGGACACTCACAGAGACCACGTTGGAGCTGTCCTGGTCAAAGAGCTGCAGGTGATGGAAGGAGTTGGAGAGGGCAGAGGAGTCATGGGGAAAGACAAGGTAGAGGCGGGAGTCCTGTGGGGAGCTGGGAGGCAGGAGGGGATGTGCAGGTGACACACAGGTAGAGAACTCATGCCAGGGGGCTGTCCACACCATATTTGTTCCAGTGGCAGTGTTCCACGTGCCCCTGGGGCATCCTTCATCTCTGGCTTTACTGCTGGGAGACCAGAGCTGAACCCCACGGGTGGGACCATGACCCAGGCTGGCCAATGAGAGCCTTCCACTTCCCTGGCCAGGGTGACTGACTCAAAGATAAACCAATGAGAGACAGCCATAGGATTTTGTAGGAATTGTGGGAAAATGATGTTTTCTATCCATTGGGTTGCTAAGCCTGGGCTGCTGGTAGTCCCAGAGAATGACAGGCCCTCAAGGGGAAATGAGCAACTCCTTCTAACACCTTGACCCCAGGGTCTGCAAAACCAATACTATGGGACTTCTCAGTTACATGTGCCAGTTGCCTCCCTTCCTCTTTCTTTGCAGTCTCACTTCTTTGGCAGCCCTGAGGGGTCAGGCCTGGAAGCAGGCTCACCTGGCCAGCAGCAGGTAGCGGCTAAGGACTCGGAGCAGGGCTCGGGTGCCTCCACGGTGGAAGTGCAGGGCGGGCAGGGAGCCTCCGGCCTGGGTCACCAGAACCAGGTAGGCCCAGCTGAGGCCTGGCTTGGACCGGCGGATGGACTTGAGCTCCCCCAGACTCACTGAGAAGGCCCACTGGCCCCGGGGGGAGCTGGGCTCTGCACCTAGGAGGACAGCACCAGCGTAGGAGGCCAGAGGCCACCAGTTCAACTGGGGACACTCCACCAGCACAGCTGGCTCCAGAGGCCCCAGCACAAGCCGTCCCCACACGCTGGCCTCTGGGAACTCTGGGCCCCCTCACACTCCCTCGGAATAAAAAGGGAAGGAAACCTGGTGGACAAACACCTTTCCAGACTCCCAGGAAGCTCATATTCCTCAGCCTGGCACACAGGGCCTCTTGGGTCTGTCCCTGACTCCCTGTCTGTCTTATCTCCAACCTTGTCTGTTCTAGACCCCAACTTGAGCCACAATAAAAGCCTGGGGGCTTCTCCACAGGCTTCTCTCTCTGGTGGGAGAGAAAACTCCTGAGAGCCAAACTCTGGTATCACCACATCCTGAAAGGCCTCCTCTGTCCCCAGAAGGATCAGGCATCTCCTCTAGATGCCCCACACTCTCTGTGACTCCAGGATAGCACAAATAACTCTGTGACTGCTTCATCTGTCACCCCCAGCAGAGAGAAAACCTTTAAGAGTAGGACTCATGGGGGTGCTCAGGGCCAACCCACTTTAATCCCCTGGGAAAGAAAGGTAGTGCTAGGAGGCCATCTTGACTGTGGGCAGCAAAGCCTTTGGAGCCATGACCAGTGAGAGCAGGATGTGTCTCGCTGCTGCCCACGGGCACCAGCTCAGCCTACCTCTGGTGGGCTCTGAGCGGCGGAGCCGTGGCCGCACAGTGCTGATGACAGCCCAGTCGGGTTCATAGCCAGGGTCAAAGGTGGGTTCCTCCTCAGAGGTGCAGGGGTCACCCCCACTTGAGTCCTTGAGAGAAGAGAGAACAGGGAGGGCTATGGATTCAAGGTTGCCAGATTTGAGCCTTGAGGCCTCACTAGAAGGCAGCCCCACTGAACAAAGAGGAAAACAGGCACAAAGAAAGCACATCACTTGCTCAGGGTCACCAGCAGAGCCAGGAATGAGCCAGGATTCGAACCCAAGTCTCTCAGTGCTCATAGAAATAAATGCTACACAGCAGGCAGCTCTGCAATGAGACTGTTCCAAGACAAACTGCAAGTCCTCGTGCCTACCAGGACAGCTGGGACCAAAGACAGCAACGCATGCTGTCAAGGACACAGAGAAACTGGAACTCTCAAACACTGCCGACGGGGTGTAAGATGGTGCCACTGTGCTGGAAAACAGGGAGGCTGGTTCTCAAAAGGTTAAGCAATGAGTCAGCAATCCCACTCCTACATGTACGCGCAGAAGAAATGAAAGCGTGTCCACAGAAAAGGACAAGCGGTCACAGCAGCATGACCCATCACAGCCAACAGGTGCAAACACACAGGAGGAAGCCAAATGTCAAATGTCCACGAGATGTGAAGGTTGAGTATTATTCAGCCTCAAGGTGTAAAATACTGCACAACTCTGTGAATACACTCAACTATGCACTTTTTTTTTTTTTTGTGGGTACCGGGGGGTCGACCTCAGGACCTCGCGCGCCAACAGGCACCCGTGCCTCTGAGCGATATCACCGGCCCCTTTTTCGTATGTGGGTTCCGGGAGTCGAACTCGGGCCCTCGCGCTTGCAAGGCAGGCGCTTACGCCGCTGAGCCATCTCACCGGCCCCCATATGCACTTTTAAATTTTATTTTGAGATGGGGTCTCAGCATACTCCAGGCTGGCCTTGAACTCAGTATGTAGCCCAGGCTGGTCTTGAACTCATGGCAATTCCACCTCAGCCTCCCAAGTGCTAGGATTACATAAATTTTTTAAACTTTACTATAAAATTGAATTTTCACAGTAAGTGAAATATATCTCTTTTTTTATTAGTATATGTTTGTGATACACAATAAATACATTCATCCTGGAAAGTTGGGAATTATCTCTTTCTCTTTTTCTTTTTTTTTTTCTTTTTTTTTTAGTTTTTTGACACAGGGTCTCACCACGTAGTTCAGAAGGACCTTGAACTCACTTTGTAGCCCAGATTGGCCTTGAACTCAGGGCAATCCTCCTGCCTCAGCCTTCTGAGTGCTGGGATTACAGGCATGAGCCACAACACCTGGCAAATTATATCTCAATAAAGGAAAAAAAGTGTTTTGCTCACGGATTTTTATGAAAATATCATAAAGTCCCCAGTGTGGTGCCCAGCACACAGTAAAAGCCATAAACAGTGGCTGCTGCTATTATTGTTAGCTTGGGAGGGGGACTCAGAGAAATGGTGCAGAGGGTAGCACCGAGGACTGTGGTGTTGGCATCAGTCCATGAAGAAGAACAGGAAGGGGATAAAGTGTGTAAGAACTGTGGAGGAGGGAGCAATCCAGTGAGTAGCCCTCAGGCTGATGGCAGCAGACACCTCAGAAAGCCAGCAACTGGCACCCCCAGGCTGCACTGTCTCTTCGCATGCCAGCAGACACCCCTCTTTCCTTAAGTGAACATTTTCAACCCACTTCACACAGAAAAAGAAGCAGAGTTCAGAGAGGACCAGGCTCCCAGCCAGGCTTACACACGCTCCAAGGCACATCTGCCATCCTGGGATCCCGGCCCTGCAACGCCTGAGGGGAGGAGCCTACCTTCTTGGAGAAGAGAATTTGGGTGGCATCTCCAGCCTCCTCCACGGGGGCCCAGTGCAGGAGGACGTCATTGTCCTGAGGGAAGTGGCGAGCCGTCAGTTGGCTCCGCAAACCACCCGAAAGCTTTCCACTGCAATTTCCAAACTTCTGCAGTCTCCACCCTCAGCTTTCCAAAGCCTCGTCCCTCACTGCAATTCCCACCCCATCCTTCTAAGGTCCCAGCGCTGATCTCCAGACAAGACTCCTACAAATACTGCCTCAATCCTGCCGGGGGCCCACCTTCTCCACAACACGGATGACGCCCGCGATGAGGGAGTCCGGGTCCTGGTGCTTCCGAGCGCTGGTGTGCAGGTACACGCCTCCCTTCTCAAAGACCACCTGGGGGCGGGAGCCAATCAGGACCCGACCCCGCCGGGGAAGCCGCGCAGGGCGTTAGGCCAGGATCGGAGCCGATAGTGGCGGGGTGGGGGAGGAGCTATAGTCGGGAGGCGGGGTCTGGGCGGTCTCAGGCGATGTTGGGGCGTGGCCGAGCCAAACCCCGCCCCGCGCTCTGGCGTGGGTGTGCATTCCAAAGGGGGCGGGGCTGAGAGATAAGCCCCCCCCCCCGCCCGGACCGTGGAGGGTGACAGCGTGTTTGTAGGAAAACGGTGTTTGCTAAGGTTCTGCCTGGTTCCCAAAGCCCCGCGCGGTGTGAGGGAAAAGCAAAGCATGGGGCCAAGGTGTATCGTATAGACAGAAGTGAGGGAAAGGATTCTGAGTACTTACCCTGTAGCCAGATCCCTCCATAGCCGCCGCCAAAACACCACTGCCCCGGCCTCCTTCTTTTCCGGGTCAACGTAGTGTCACATCCGGAAAAGATACTCCCCATCAAGGTCAGAGAGTGGTAGCGACCCTACTATTCTAGAGTAGGAGTGGGTGAAACCATCCTTCAGGATAGGGTAGTTGAACCTGAACAAGTGTTCAAGTCACATGGCTCAGAGCGTGGACAGCGGGCCAGCGAGAGTGCGCAGGCGCAGTGGTTCTGCTCTCTCCACCAAGTAAACAAGTGGGAGGGCCTCAAAGCTCCACCCCTTTGCTCCAGCTCTTCCCCAAACTCCCACTTCTCCATACTGTATTCTGGCATCGAAGCTATTAAGGTGCCATTTTGTTCGAGGGCAGGGCCTTAGCGGGTTGGCTGAGGCCATGTTAATGCGGGGCAATCCCATCTCCCTGCGGGGCGCGACAGCGAGGTGCTGGAAAAGAGGACCACATAAAGGAAAAGGTGAGAGGAACCGTACATCACAAGACATGCTAAAGGGCCCGGAATAACGGGATGAAGCCCTCAGTGCCAAAGAAGCCGTCCCAAGAGAATTCCTGAATAACCGAGAAAAGGGGAAAAAAAAAAAAAAAAAAAAAAAAAAGGCTGAGCCACCATTTTGAAGCTGGGCAAATCGAAGCAAGAAATGCCATATTGGATCTTTGCCAGACTTGGTGCCGAGGAGGGCTAGATTGGAGAGAGGGCGAGCCCGTATATATTATGGGCAGATGAAGCCAACTAGCTGCCATGTCTGTTACGGGCAGCCCTTTTCTCCACTTTTCTGGACGTTGATCATGGATAAGCGACGTGAGGTCGCTTGCTTTAGTTTACTGTGGTCCTGGGTAAGCATCCGTGAACAGCCATGTTTCTTGGGGGTGAATCGAAGTGACCTAGGCTGGTTTCTGCTCAACCTTACGCCATCTTTTTTATGGGCACTCTGCTGGCGGTGGCAGAAGCATCTGTGGCCACTTTGGTCTCTGGCGGCCAGAAAACAAGGGAGGTGGACTGGGCAGAGTGGAGGAGGGGCAGGTAAACGGAAATGACGCAAGATGCCGCCATGCCTTTTGAGGGCGGCGACGGCGCCAGGCTGGCCATGCTGGCTACGGGCACGTGAGTGGAAGCTGCGTTGTGAACCGCGGTGTGGGGAGGATTTGGCGGCCCCGAGGCCGCGGGGAGCTGGGAGGGCGAGCGGCTTATGGGAGGGGTACAGCCTACATAGGAACAGAGGACAGAGTTCGTCCAGAGGCTCTTGTCTGAGCTCTGGCAAAGAACCTCCCCCGGGAACGGTCGTGTCTAGCCCGAGGCAAATCCTAGACAGCCTTGTCTTCGCGACCAGACCCCCTGGGATGCTTGCTTTGGCGGTGGACCATGTCCACGGAGCAGGGGGTCACTCGCGGGATTCGGGGCGCCCCTCACCCGTCCAAAGGCGGGACTTCCGGTCCGGGCTCCCACCTGGGCGGGATTTCCTGTTTTCTTCCTGGAGCAGTGGGTCTGCCCTGGACCCTGGGCGCGGTGGGGAGGAGTCTGCGCGGCGGAGCGGGGCCCCCGACGCTCACCCGGCCTCCTGCATGATCGCGTTCTCCACGCCTGCGGGTGAGGGCTGCCTCCAGCTTGACGGCGGGAGTGGGGGTCTCTGGCATCCCTCGCCTCGGGGGACTTTGTTCTGCTGTCACATCTTCCTGGAACTAGTTTCCTCACTCCACTTACTCTCCTCGCTTTTCTTCCCTCCACTTGTCCTAAGGCGCCTTACTTCACCCCCGCATCTCTCCCTAATGTTAAACTTCTGAATTGAGCAGGGACAGGACTGCCGACAGGACTTCCTCTCAAGAGGAGGGGTCCCGAGGCTCCCTCTCCTGCCTGCAACCCTGTTGAGTAACTGAGTCCACAGAGTCCCCAGGCCCTGGCAGAGCAGTGCGTGTGACTCTTCCCTCCTGCTTTTTGTCCCTGCCTCCTCTGATGGGAGAGTCACCGCCCACTCGCCCCCCTTTTTCACAGTGTTCAGCCCTGTGGCTACCCCGGTAGCTCTTTTCCCCTGTTGCCTCCGTGGCAGGAGGGGTTGGGTCCCAGAGAAGTGAGAGGCCAGGCTGCGTGGCCCTGGACCAGTTATCTCCCTGCTCTGAGCCTTGGTTTCCTCCTCAGATGGGAAGGACAGGAGGCCTGTGGAAGACACGGCACCGCCCGTTGCTGAGGGGTGTGGGGGTCAGGAAGAAGTGGTTTCAGCCCCACTCCTGCCTAGGCTGGCTGTGTGTCTTCTGGCCAGTGTCTAAGCTCGCTGAGCCTCTCTTCCCCATCGGGATGAGAAGATCATGATGCTCGCCTCCTAAGGCAGCAGGATGGCAGTGAGGATTAAGAACAAGGCCCTGAGTCCCAGCTAGGCCCGAGTTTGTGACTGTAAAGTAAGGTGACAACAGCTCCTCCCTCGGGGAGGTGGAGGGTGAATGAGAGGCCGCTCACGCCCCTGCCCTGCCTCCTTCCCAACTGCCCTGGCCTGTGTAGTCCCTGAGTTCACAGCCCCCAAAGGCAGGAAGTGAGGTGACAGGGCGGAGCCCTGCACAGGTGCTCAGCAGACCCTGGCTTCCATGAGCTTGAGTCACCAAAGGCCTGTAGCTTGAATGCAGGCTCCAGACTCTCCGCTTCCCTTTGCTGTGGCCCTGTTGAGCTTGAATCCCTCCACGACGGGGAGCTCACTACCCCTCTGGGGAGGCTCCTCAACTGCCCAACAGCCCTGGCTCCACTGCTCTGACCCACAGGCACAGAGAGAGTCAGATGGTAGTCTAGGGTCACACAGCAGGCTGGAGTCAGGGTGGGAAGCGAGCCCTCAGACTCTTGGCCTTTCTCCCATTGTCTGTGTAGGGGGCAGGCCTGTCCCCAGGACATGGGTTCCTGCACTTGGGGAGTCCACAGTGTGACAGAGAAGGCAAGCAGTGGGACAGCTGTCACTCGCTCAGGCGATGCGAGCTAGGATGGCAGGACCCCAGGGAAGATGGCTTCCAGAGGCGCCAGGACAGGGCTGCGGAAGCAGTGCAAAAGCTTCATGGTGCATTTCCAGCACAGAGCAGCTCCCGGGCCATTTTTTGCCTTTATTCAATTCCTGCGCCCAGGCCATTCAGTGACAGACCCACACAGTCCTGTCCCTAGGGGCACGTGTGTATCAGGTTGCCCAGAGGAGGGGACTGGCTCCGTCCAGGGTGGGGGAAGTCTCATGCACACAAGATGAGTGACAGATTGGCAGCCAGTGCCAGACCAGTGATCTGCGTACAGGGACCACTTTGTCCCAGGGGTCTGGCAAGGGGCAGGGTTAGGTCAGACAGAGAGACCCCCCTGGGCCTTGTGCGGGGTGGGCCAGGGGCTGTCCCCAGAGATGCAGTGTCTCCACATGTGCCACTTAAAGTGTCCCAGAAGGCAGATGACATTCACATTAGCCACATGTTTTGTTTAGCCAGTGTAGCTAACATGTCACCCTTTCAACTTGGAATCAGTGTTGTCACACAGATTGCTTCTCGGTCATTTTGCCTTTTGCCTGTTTGTACCAAGTGTGCAAACTGTGGGTGCTCGGATGTTTGAAGCACATCGTGAGGACATGGGATACACAGGGCCAAGAGGAGACAATGGCTGCAAGGGGGCGTGCAGCTCTGGGCAGGAGGGAGGAGATGGGAATGAGGGGTGGCAGCGAAGGGTCCTGAGGGGGTAGCACATTTGGAGAGGCGCCCAGCTCAGTGGGAGCAAAGTGGAAGTGAGGGCTGGGCGTGGTGTGACATCCAGGGCTGGGTGGGGATGCACTGAGTAGGCCAGGCCTCAGCCCCTCTCCTGCTCTGGCCCACAGGGCGCGCATGGCGGCGGGGCGGCCCGAGGAGCTGTGGGAGGCCGTGGTGGGGGCCGCCGAGCGCTTCCGGGCGCGGACTGGCACAGAGCTGGTGCTGCTGACCGCCGCGCCACCGCCGCCGCCACGCCCGGGGCCCTGCGCCTATGCAGCCCATGGCCGTGGGGCCCTGGCTGAGGCCGCCCGCCGCTGCCTCCATGACATCGCCCAGGCCCACAGGGCTGCAGCTGCCGCCCGGCCACCCCAACCCCCACCAATGCCACAGCCGCCCAGCCCTCCTCCAAGCCCGCCCCGCCCGGCCCTGCCCACGATGGACGCTGAAGAGGACGAGGATGAGCCAACAGAGACAGAGACCTCTGGGGAGCGGCTGGGTGGCAGTGATAATGGAGGTGAGAGGCACCGGGCAGGGGCTGGGGTGGCCTCCGTGGGGGACAGGACTGTCACACTCGGCCTTGATGTCCCGTGGGCACCTCAGTCCCCAGCCCGGCAGCCAGACAGGAGCATTAGGTGGAGATAAAAGCAAGCTTAGGCCTCTCTCTGAGGGGTCCTGGTATTGGTCACGGGGACCTTAGGGGTCAAGGTGGGAGTTCAGGAGTCACCAGGGAGGTGGGCAACAGCTGAGGGAGCTGAGGCCTTCGGAGGTCTTCGGACTGCACATCCGTGGAGCAGCGCGGCGCAGAGAATAGGGAGCAGCTGGATGTTTGGGGGAGTTTGGAGGCTGGAGACTTCCTAAATGCTGGACACCACGGCTTTGAGAATTGAGTAGGAGTTCGTAGGGGCCTTAATAATAAGAGTTACTCATCTGTTCTTACTGACAGCTGGCTGCCTCAGCATTGTTGGAGAAAACTCCCAAAGCAGGAAGGGCATAGACTATGGGTTCAAATCCTGGTGCTAACTGCTTACTAGCTGGGGATCTTGGGCAAGTGACAAGACCCATAGTGGCCTTTGGGCTTCCATTTATCAAGTGGGATCATAATCATGCCGTATTTCTGTCTGTCTCTGTATGGAGTCCCAGTGTCCCAAACAGACCTCCAGGAGTTCACACCACCACTTGTTTGCTCTGGAGGGTATGGGAGGTGACAGAAGCTGGATTCTGCTGGTGACACGCAGAACAGGGGAAGGGTGTTTGAGGCAGAGGCTCTGGGTAGGCAGTGGCAGTGCCTGGTGTCGGGCACCTGAATGGCTGGGGCTTTGATGCCACCCTCAGGGCTCTTCACGATGGACGAGGATGCCACTCTCCAGGACCTGCCCCCCTTCTGTGAGTCGGACCCTGAGAGCACAGATGGTGAGTGGCCTAGGCTGGCGCTGCCCCCAGGAGCTGGGATGAGTCTGGGGGCGGAGGCTGAAGGCCCTCTTCCCTTGCAGATGGCAGCCTGAGCGAGGAAGCCCCTGCCGGCCCCCCAGCCTATTCCATGCCCCCCGCCTCGGCCCTGCCCACACAGCAGTATGCCAAGTCCCTGCCTGTGTCTGTACCCGTCTGGGCCTTCAAGGAGAAGAGGACCGAGGCACGATCATCAGATGAGGAGAATGGACAGGTGAGAGAGGGGACAGCTCAGAGCCACCACCCCCGGGAAGCCCTAAGTTCTCATCCTTTCACCCCTGAGCTGACTTGTTTTGGGGATTAATAGAAATTGAACCCAGGGCCTTGTGCATACTAGGTAAGTGCCCTGCCACTGAACTCCATCCCTAGTCCTTTTTATTTTTTATTTTTGAGGCAAAGTGGCTCAGGCTGGCCTCAAATTTGAGATCCTCCTGCCTCAGCCTTCCAAGTAGCTCGGACTTCAGGTGTGGACCACCGTGCCTGTTAGCTGATTGAATCCTCCCCTTGACCTGGAGAGGCGAGTGCTAGGCCCAGAGACCTGCACGTTTAACTCCTACAGCCCTAGGATGTGTCCCAGGCCTTGTGGGGAGGCCTCTTCTCTCTGGAAGCAGCGCCATTTGCCAAACAACGTGCTCTGGCCAAGGAACAGGTATTTTAGCATCCCCTCCAGATGGGGAAACTGAGGCTCAGATCACCCCACACATTCCTGGTCCCACCTGGTGTCCTCTGTTTTGCCCATGCAGTGCTCTTTATGGAGTTCCTGGCCTGGCCTGGCCTTGCTGCCCATCTCTGAAATTCCCTGAAGCCAAGGGGAAACTGAGGCACTCAGAGGCCACATGACTTTCTGGAATCTGAGCCTAGAAGGGGCAGAGCTGGAACTGGAACCCAGCATCCTTCAGAGAAGGAGTTGAGGGCTTCAAAGGAAGAGGCCTGGGACCCCAGCGTCCCCCTCAAGCTTCAGTGTTCTTACTCAGGGATCAGGACAGTGCCAGAGCAGAGCGTGGGGGTGCATGCCTGCAATCCTAGCACTTGGGAGACTGAGCCAGGAGGATTGCTGAGTTCAAGACCAGCCTGGGCTGCATATTGAGACCCTGTCTCAAAAAACAACCACCAAAACAACAACAACAACCGCCAAAAAGAAACAAAGGCTAGGGATAGAGTTTATTGTGGAAGCCTGGGTTAAAAAAAAAAACAGTTTTTGGCCCCACGGGCTGCAGGAGGGCCCGCCAGGCAGCAGCCGCTCCTGCTAACACAGTGAAGGGCATTTCAGCCTCCTGGTGGGTCCTGGGCTGCTCTCCTCACGCTCGCCCTTAGGGCGGGGGCGTGAAGGAAGTGGCAGGAGGCCGTGTGAGGAGGAGTCTTTTCTGTGCCACGGAGCCACCTTTCCCAGCAGTCCCTGGGCCATGATTTCATCTCCGCCCTCACCGGGCCTCTTAGCCCCGTTTTTCAGGAGAGATGGAGGCCTAAGGAGGCAAAGTCTCCTCTTTACAACTACTTGGCGGCAGAGGTCTGATTGGAACATGAGAGGGTCCCTGGCCCAAATCCTCAGGAGACCCCTGGGTACCTACAGCCTTAGGGACAACAGAGCGACGGCACTTGCGCTGCGGTGGGACCCAGGCCAGGAAGCCTGCCAGGAGAAGGTGGCATCAGAGTCGGTGGGAGAAGGGCATGGCTGGTACGGGGCGCTGGATCGCGGGTGGGCGCGGCGGGTCCCACCGGCCTGACCCTTCGGTCGTGGTCTCCGCAGCCCTCCTCTCCCGACCTGGACCGCATCGCGGCGAGCATGCGCGCTCTGGTGCTGCGGGAGGCCGAGGACACCCAGGTCTTCGGGGATCTGCCGCGACCGCGGCTCAACACCAGCGACTTCCAGAAGCTGAAGCGGAAATACTGAGACCGGGGGAGGCAGCGTCCTGGGCCGCATCCGCCCGCCCCACACTACGCCCCCGCCCCGCCCCCGAGGCCAGCCAATCCGCGGACCTGGCCGAGTCCAAGCCGGTCCCCCGCTCTACCGGCCCACGGCCTCCTATGCCAGGGAGCGAGATCTGTCCAGCCCGCTGGTTGGGTCTGTCGCCCTTTTCTCTACCCAGAGACGATTCTTTAAGGACAGCGAGTCGCTCCCTGGACGGGAGCGTGGCTAGTTCTAAACCCGTAATGGGTCAACTCCGTCGTTTTTCCGCCTAGCGACAGGCTTTGCTCGCTCGGCATTGGCTCCGTTCGAAAGAGTACAGCCAAGCTCCAGGATTGGGTAGTGGCTTCCACTTTAGCCTAGTGACTGGGCAGCTCTTTCATTTGATTGGCTTGAATCCAGTCAAGGGGCTCGATCAGTCTCACAGGAGTTACCCTCCGCCCTTCCTGAATCGTACTTCCTGATTGGCTACAGCTTCGGGGTGTGGTCGAGCTGCCCCACGCCTGGGTCCTCCCTCCTGGTTGGCTGCAGCCTGTGGGGGCGTGGTCAAACCTTTCAGTACCCAGAATCAGGCTGAGACTTTCAGTTTGCCGTTTTTTTACACTACTGGCGCTGGGCTCGTTTTTTCGGCCGAGTCCTGACTATTGTACCCCAGGCCCCCTCAGAGGTGGCTCAATCTTGTCCCGGCGTCCAACACCTCTCACTAGTTCCATCGTACAAGAGCCTGCCAATTAAAGCCCGTCCTTTTATCCAGGACGGTACCAGCTCCCGCCCCTCTCCTCCACCCTCACAGGTGCCTTAAAGGCCCCTTGTCCACCCGAGGTGGGGGGCAGGGAGCCTCACTCTCCGGCCCTGGTGTGGGGGAGAGAGTAGGAGGATCGGGAGTTAGGAGGAGCGCTCTGAGATTAAAGAGTTTGATAAATGTGAGTTGTGGGTGTTCATTCAACATTTTCTGAAGCCAAACAGCATTTCATCGATTCTCGGTGCAAAGCTGAGAGTTGGAATTTTGTTTTTCGGTACCGGGAATCGAACTCAGGACCCTGCGCTAGAGCTGGAATTGTCTGCATTTTTTGTTTTTAGTTTTTTGAGACTGGGTCTCGCTGTGTAGTCCAGGCTGGCCCTGAACTCGTGGCGATCCTCCTGCCTCAGCCTGCCTAGTGTTGGGGATTACGGGTGTGCGCCACCACACTCGCTCGTGTACTCGTTTTATAGATAAGAAAATACAGGGTTCCTGGGGCTGAGAGTATTCGTCCTGTGCGATTGTGAAGCCCTAGTTTTCAGGGGGATGAGTGTTGGAATCAGAATCGTCCTTAAGGAATCAGCTCCGGAGCCAAGGTTCTCTGGCAAAGTGAGGAACCCCCCAGCCGGAGCAGGTGGTACCTGGCTGGAAATTAGGACGAGGTCAACGTGGAATCGCCGCTTCCTGTCAGTCCGCCACCGGATTTAAATGGGCTGACACCATAATACTTAGATAAGCTAAATTTACATGTGTTCACTCTGTATCTCCTGTTAACCCCACGAAATGGAAACCGTTATCTCCACTTTATAGATGAGAAAACTGCAGCATCGAGAGTACAGCAAAAGAGCAATTTAGGGCTGGGGGCAGGCGGGAGGTGGGTTTCCTCAGCTGAGCCTGATCGTCTAATAGGAACCAAAGCTTCTCCCAAGGGGAAAAGAACAAGAAGTCAAAGTGGAAAGGACGGAGATCTGTCCCCTACTGGCCTAAGCTTCATATCGCAGCAAGAACTGCTATGATAGCTAGAACTGCGGCGGGACACTAAGTGCCCAAAGCGGAGAGGCAGGGGCCCGCTGCATGGGCGGAGCTAAAACCCCGCTTCCCTCCCTAGAACAAGTCACTTCCGTCCGCGAGGAGCAGAGAGTCGCAGGCCGAGTGCCCCGGACAGGACCTTCCTAGCCATCAGAAGTCTCCTTGGTAGGAGAGGTGGACGCAGCTGTGCGTGGGTCACAGCAGAGCGTGAAGCTCTACGCCTTACCCTTGGGAGGTAGGGACCCCCTCATTGGCTGAAGGCTGGAGCCGGCGTCGTCGCCTGGGAAACAGGTAGCGCCTCAGGCCGGCGAGGGGCGGGATTTCCGGGAGCCGTCAGCGGGACTTCCTGATGGCAGGCGTGGGAGAAGGCGGGACTTCCTGTGACCAGCCAGCGCGCCTTGTCACTCAGGCTAGCGCAACTACTTCCCCGTAGGTCGGCACCCAGGATGGCCCAAGTGGAGGCCCAAGGCCGCCTGTGGTTGGAAAGCCCTCCTGGGGGAGCGCCTCCCATTTTCCTTCCCTCGGACGGGCAAACCGTTGTCCTGGGCCGGGGACCCCTGACCCAGGTCACGGACCGGAAGTGCTCCAGGAACCAAGGTGGGTGGGGGCAGGACCTGCTATGGGAGCGGGAACGAAGCCCCTGGGAAAGGTGCAGTTATCCAGGAAGGGGATTGCGTGGTGCAGCCAGTCCTGACTTTGAGAGGTGGCTTCTGCGTTGGGAGAACGGGAGGAAAGGTGGTGCCTCACCTGGAACTAGCCAGGTCCTTGGGGAGTGGAGCCATTCCTGGGAAAATTGTCACTGGGCCGAGGGAGATGCTCACAGGCCTTCTGCAGGCCCGAAACAGGCCACCACCCTCGTGAAGAGAGGGTCCTATGGAGGAACGAAAACGTTAGGTAGGATGGACCGTACCAGGGCAAGCCTAGGATGTGCATCTGCCCACACTTTGTCTGAGATGCCGCGGATTCAGTAGATACAAGTATTCGTCCTGGGCCTGGAGATGCGGCTTCAGGAGCGAGCCCTTCCCTAGCCTGTGCGAGGCCCTGGGTTCAGTCGCCATCCCCCTGGGCGCTGGGATCAGTGTCCTAGACAATCCTAGGAACGCCGGCTACTGCACGGCAAAGACCCAATCCCATTTACGTTGCTTCCTACTTCCTGCTCCCTCCGGAGTAGATTGTGTAGCCCCATTTTGTGGCCTGAAGTTGGCCACACTCTGCAGTAGTGATGAAACCAGTCACACATAGATGCAAATCCTGACTTCACTCCCTCACCCCCCAGTGGAGCTGGTTGCAGACCCTGAGACACGGACGGTAGCAGTGAAACAGGTACCAGGGCTTCAGCGAGGGGCAGCAAGGCCTGGGGGTGGGATGGGGGAGGGATCCAGCCCAGCAAGGAACATCAGAAACGTCTGATTAGGCTGTGCACAGTGGCATACAAGCTAATCCGGAGGCCAAGGCAGGCAAATTCGAGGCCAGCCTGGACAATTTAGCAAGACACTATCAAAAATTTGTAAAGGGTGGGGGCTGGACATGGTGGTGCAGGTCCGTAATCCCAGCGTGAGGCTTAGGTAGGAGGATCACCATGAATTCGAGGCCAGCTTGGGCTACATAGTGAGTTCAAGGCCAGCCTCAACTACATAGTGAGACCCTGTCTCAAAAAAAAAAAAAAAAAAAAAAAAAAAGCTGCCCAGTGGTGGAGTGCTTGCCTATGAGTACTTGGGTTCAATCCCCAGTACCGGAAAAGAAACAAAAAACACCTGGTTGGCTGGGAGAGAAGGGCGTGTGTCTGAGTAAAGAAACCTTCAGTAGGGGTGTCCATTGTCCCTTTTCAATTGGGCAAGACTGGAAGCCTGTGGCCTTTCCAAATCCCTGATTGGTGGTACACAGTGAAGAGGCGGGGCTTAAGGGTCTGATTGGTAGATTTAAGAAAGGCAAATCTTGCCTCGGATATTTGATTGCAGGCGGTTCCCATGAGGGTGCGGCCAGACCCAGCTCCTTCTTTCTCTGCAGCTGGGCGTTAACCCTTCTACTGCTGGGACCCAGGAGTTGAAGCCGGGGTTGGCGGGCTCTCTGAGGGTAGGGGACACACTGTATTTGGTCAATGGCCTCCACCCACTGACCTTGCGCTGGGAAGAGACCCCCACACCAGGATCCCAGCCAGACACTCCACCTGGCACCCCTCCGCTGGCCCCAGATGAGAGGAAGGAGGAGGATGCTGAGCGGCAGAAAAAGAGGATACGGAAGTCATCCCCTGGCTGGGAGAACTTGGAGAAGCTGCTGGTGTTCGCAGCACCGGGGGTGAAGCCCCGGGGCAAGGTGAGGGCCCTACCAAGGCACTGCCACAGACCGCAGAGCCAGTCAGACTCCTGGAAGGCATGCGGCCTAGTCCCTGGCAGGCTGGCAGTACCCAAAACAGCTTTGTTTCTGTTTTCATTTTTGTGATCATAAACCTCTGAGGTGACAGGGTGGGGCGGTGTAAGATGCTCGTCCCTGTTTTAAATACAGGAAAAGTAGGGGCAGAGAGACACAGGTGTGGCAGGAGGTCTGTGGTCAGAGGTCAGGGCTGAATTCCTGCTGTGCCATATCTTCCCATACGACATGAGACCTTGTGACTCAGTTTCCCCATCTCTAAGCTCAGGGTGACCCCTGCCTCACAGGATCGGTGTGCATCTGCCTGTGAGTGAGCAGAGGTGCCATGTGCTGCTCTTCCCGTGTTCTCGTGACCCCAGGTGGCTGCCTTTGATCTAGACGGGACCCTAATCACCACCCGCTCTGGCAAGGTGTTTCCCACGGGCCCCAGTGACTGGAGGTGAGGAGGGGCAGGGACAGGAGTGAGTGAAAGCTAGAGTTGCCCAGGCGCTTGCTCACCCGCCACTTCCACCACCCTAGGATCTTGTACCCAGAGGTTCCAAGGAGGCTCCAGCAGCTGGACACCGAGGGCTACAAGGTGTGTGCCCGTGCGTGTGTGTATGGTGCACACACGTGCACGCAGGGGCCAGACTGTGCCAGGGCCCTGCTGACCAGGCCTGAGTGACACCGTGTGCTCCGCAGCTGGTAATCTTCACGAACCAGATGGCCATCGGGCGAGGGAAGCTGCGAGCAGAGGATTTCAAAGCCAAGGTGGAGGCCGTGGTGGAAAAGCTGGGCGTCCCCTTGCAGGTATGGCTGAGGGGCGGCTCCCGGGGGCTGCCCAGGGCAAGCGCTCAGAGAGGCCGGGACAGTGTGTGACCCTACCTCGCACACAGGTGCTAGTGTCCACGCATGCGGGCCTGTGCCGGAAGCCGCTGACGGGCATGTGGGAGCATCTGCAGGAGCGGGTAAGTCCCTGTCCCCTGGCCTCCACGCTTGGTCCCCACGGTCTGCAGCTAGCACGTCCTAGGCGTTGGCACGCGAAGGCAGTGCTCTGGATCGCTGAAATCAATGGCCGATTCACTCATTTGTTCACTCCTTCACGTGTGCGTTTGTTCTGAGGCCCACGAATACCTTGAACCGGAAACCGTGCTCGCCCCAGGGGGCGCAGGCGCCGTGAGCACAGCCAGTCTAAGTGTGCGGGCTGGCGTTGACCCGGGAGGGCGGCCAGGGAAAGCTGCGCGGTCCCAGCACCGAGGTCGGGGCGGCCTCTCTGAGTGTGCTGGGTCTGCGACAGTGCGGAGTAAGGAGAGGGCGAGGGCTGGCTGAGGCCAAGGCAGGGCAGGACAGCAGCGGCAGCACTGAGCTGCCTGGGGGTGGGGGACAGGCGCCCCCTGGCGCCCGCGTGGGGAACGGGTGAGCGCAGACGCCAGCCCCGGGCAGGGGATCGCTGGGCAGGGTCAAGGTGCGGCGCTGGGAGGTGTGAGAAGTGGCGGGGTGGCGGGACGTGAAAGTTTGAGACTGGCCCGCTGTGAGCAGCCGCCTGGCGTGCTGTGGGAAGGCTTCATACCGCCTCCCTCGTAGGCCAACGAGGGCGTGCCCATCTCCCTGGGCGACAGCATCTTCGTGGGAGGTAAGCGCGAGGGGGGCGGGGGCCGGGACCCCGCCGAGTTGCTGGTGGATGAGGGGTGTCCCTGTGTTCCAGATGCCGCAGGCCGCCCGGCCGACTGGGCACCTGGGCGGAAGAAGAAAGACTTCTCGTGCGCGGACCGCCTGGTGAGCCCCGTCCCGGCTGTCCCTGGGTGTCCCCGCCTGCCCCGACCTCTGCCTGACCTGTGCCTTCGCCTGCAGTTTGCCCTCAACCTCGGCCTGCCCTTCGCCACGCCCGAAGAGTTCTTCCTCAAGTGGCCGGCGGCCCGCTTCGAGCTCCCGGCCTTCGACCCCGTGAGGCGGGGAGCTGGGGTGGGGGCCCGGGGCGGGAGCAGGGTCTCACGCCCCTTTGCGCTCCCGGCCCGGGGGTCTCACCCCCTCGTCGTCCCCAGAGGACCGTCTCCCGCGCGGGGCCGCTCTTCCTCCCCGAGACCAGCTGCCTCCTGAAGCCGGACCCAGAGGTGGTCGTCGCCGTGGGATTCCCCGGGGGTGAGACGCCCCGGCCCCTGCCGCCCGCGGCCCGCTGGGCCCCGCGCGCCCACTGACGCCCCTCGCCCCTCGCAGCCGGCAAGTCCACCTTCCTCGAGGAGCACCTGGTGTCCGCCGGCTACGCGCACGTGAACAGGGTGCGTCCGCGGCCCGCGGCGCCTGCTCCCGGCCTGGCCGCGCCCTGGCTCCGTGCCCTCCTGACCTCTCCCTGTGCCCCAGGACACGCTGGGCTCGTGGCAGCGCTGCGTGAGCGCGTGCGAGACAGCTCTGAAGCAGAGGAAACGGGTGGTCATC